>JAAAKO020031900.1:0-13221 GCA_010015015.2 Bolitophila cinerea | reverse complement strand
TACATAATCAATGTATATGGGAAATAAAAATTATTCAGACAGAAGTGGAATAAGCTTAATTAGAAACTTAATAAATGCTTATTAAGCCTTTATTCAAGTTTAGCTTATTCAGGTTATTTTGATTATTATGAATTTTATAAGAACAAAACTCTGTTTTACAAAATTGTTTTATACAAAATTCGGTTTTTCAAAATTTGAAAGTATTCTTAAAGAAACAAAATTTTTATTATTTACGAAAGTTAGTGATTTTAATTTCTTTTTTAACAAAACTCTGTCTCTCTCAATAAACTGCTCACGAGGTTGTTACTAACAATTTCCGCTCTCTCTCCCGCATCGCTCGCGTGTTAGCGTCGTCATCAGAGCGGAATACGTTGTTCTAGTCGTATTTTAAGTCAACGCCAGACAGAATTCCACTACAGAACATTTTCTGTATCTGCCTATGAATCCAAACTATATGAATGTTACATGCTAGACGCGTCAGGTGACGCCGACGGGACATGGACGGACGAAGCCATTCTAGTATATATTATAATAATATAAGTGAAATAAGCAATTCATGACGATATGTCCGCCAAACATTTTCTGGATGAGTTTATCACTCCGAGCGGTCGGTGCCATCATTTTTCTTTGCTCCTAATTGGAACACCAGTATTGTATTAAATTTTCATGTGCCAAAAAGTAATTAATTATTTTAGCAGTGTGGCAATCTGTTATTTAGTTATGTCAAACCTCTTTACTGAGTTGCAAATTCATTTTCAGGTGAACTTTATATTTCGTACCAAAAAAATCAAATGATATAACGGCTTTTTTAAGTTTAACACAGTTAGCATGTAATTCTCTAGCAAATGATAAGCGAATCACCAAAAACAAAGGCCAGCAATGTCAATTATACATCAATAATACTCTTGAAGAGAAGTTAGGTAATTAACATATCTTTCACCTTTTTAAAATCCTTTATATAATATAAAAAACAAAAATAATCTTAAAAATTTTAAAACTGAGAAGTACTTTCGGGTCGATTGGCCCAAACACGGGTCTAGGATTTAAAAAAAAACTGCTCCATTTTGGTCTATATATAAATAAGTATATGATTTCATCAGGCATTTGCATAATGGTTTCATCCACAAATGTGATTATATATTTACGCAACTCATGTTATTTTAAATACAATTAATACTACAAATATGCACTGTTAGATTTACAAGAAACAATTTTACTAATAATCTACTTAAATTGTTTTGTTGCAGATTATCTTTATCTGCTAATGCACAATCAGACTATCACCAAAGAGCAATTTAACTTGTGATATTTATGAAAATTTGTCAATTTTGTTCTGTTGATGCAGTCAGAAAATAATTAACCGAAAAGCTCACATTTATACAGGCAGATATACTTTGCTCTTCATTGCAGCAGAATGTTCTTTCAACCTATGCTACCTCGTACGACTACTACATTATTTTTACTGGATAATTAGTGGATCGATAACTAATTTATAATGCCTACATCGATTATTTCGTTGTGAGAGAGCAACAAAGTTGTACTGAAAAAGTTTATTAGCAAATTATTTAAAATTTAATAAAGAAGGAATAAAATAAATTGCAAACAAAAAAATACGTGGTTTGTTCAATAGATGCTCGTACTGACGCATAAATAAAACACCTTGTGAGGAATTTATTATATATTTAAAGCGAGATACAACTTTGCAACTTTTTTGGACCAGTATAAGCGTTTTTTTATCATCGTGACCGTTGAAGAAAAGTGGATTTATCACTATACATTGTAGATAAAGGAACAGACAAAGCCGGTTATAGGTCATAGTTACCGTTGTCTAGGATTTTCAAAGCATAATATTTATTAACTGCAGAAGAGGAAAACGGTTATTGAGTTATGTTATGCTAAAATATTTGATCGTTTCGTCGCGGAACTCCAGAGAAAACGGCCCGTTCAACCATTTGAATTGTAAATAATATTTGCCAGATTTAGCCCACTGCGTTTATTTATGTTCTCCAACATATTGCTCTGCGAAAAGACATTTTTCTCAAATGAGTAGGTCATCAATAAATTTTACCCAGTGTCCAATATATTGGACATTTCATACCTGACAGGTTCAGTGACCTCCATATACCACATAGGTCATAAAGTCCCCTGTCTAAAATATAAAACAACATTTTTTCCACTTTATCTTCTAGACTGATACAATCAGTCTTTAGCCTCAAAATAGGCTTTAGTTTTAGCAACCACCTCCTCATTCGAGCCAATTTGTTTCCAGTAGCATTTTTTTTGAGATCTGCGAAATTCTAAAAGTTACTGGAGGCCAGATCTGGATAATACGCCGAGTGAGGGAGCTATTTGAAGCCTAACTCGTCCAGTTTTATCATCGTTGCCATCGATTTGAAAGAGCACTTTTCTCGTGGCCATATGAGGTATTTTATATCTATTTCACTTATCAATATTTTATAGGTTTTCTCTTTTTCAAAGTTGTCGATGAAAATTATTCCTCGGGAATATAACATATGCCCTAAAAACCCTGACATAAGTTATTTATTAGAAGGGCCTATACTGGAAAACCATATATATCCTATAAAATCTGTAGTATAAAATTCATTCAAAAAATATATAAAGGACGATCTATTTTATACATATTTGTTTTTATTAAACCCCTTGTCACGGATTAGAACCATTACAGACTCTATACCATTTTTTATTTTATATACAAATAATGGTAAAATGGTGCCATAATTCAGATATGTTATGACAAGAAAAAAATTATTTTATTTACCTTTTTTAAATACATTGATATTATTTTAGAAATGGTTTTGTTGTCCTCTTGAACACATTTTGTTGACGGTTTTTATCCTTTATGGAGTCATTTTGAATATGACCGTTTTTGCGAGAGGATAAAGGCCATAAAAGAGAAAAAGACCAATAATCACCGAAAGCCCTAAGAACAATTATAACGCTTTATATCAGTTCCAGCTTTGATCAAATAATTGGTATTCATAGTTTCGTTCCAATAATAGACAATACCATCCAAGATCGTAATTTTTGGAATGTCAATATGAAAGGTTTTATTTGAAGACATAAATAAAAAAAAATATAGAAAATAAATAAAAGAGAACTAATTGTCTGAAACTAGACAAAGTTATTGATATTCTACTCATTTTTTTTTAACAAAATGTACAAAATTCAATTAACCATAACTCCGTTAGAAATATTACAAACGCTTGATATTAGTATCTTAAATTAACGAATCCATCAGACTAACAAAATTAACCAAAGTCTGGACTTTTTAAAATGAAATGGCAATATGTTATTTGGATAATTATTTCTTTGGTTCGTTGCCATTTTGTACTATAGCCATTTTCGGCTTGTCCGACTCATAATAGAAAAGATCTACTAGAATAAGAGACATAACAGCCTTATTAAACAAATATCATGAACAGACACATCACCCTTTATATACATTGTAAAAATGCATTACCATGTAAACGTTTTTGATGACAAAATAGAAATACCAATATACCATTGATCTAAGTTTCAGTACTTTAAAAAACATTATATAAAACATTAAAGTAGCTTCTAACACATTTGATTGGAATTTATTTTTTTATTTTTTTAAATTTAGATTTGGTTTTATTTTTATACGTAAATTAAAGAAAATGTATTTATAAATGATAATAATTGATTATAATTTTTTTACAATCAAAATAATTCATAATGTACCCTCAGGTCTCAGAATTTGTATGATAGTTTTATCTTTAGAAATTAAAGCTTGTCGAATTAAAAATTACGAATAATATCCTTTTAAATTCATCCAGAAAATATAAAAAAATACCAAACATAAATATAAAAATAAAATCTTACTTCAAATATAATACAAGTAGTCTACCAAGACCTCATAGTAGCTGCTAAAATCCGTGTTTATGTGTGTATATTACTCGTACTCGTGCTCGTACTTAATATACGTATAGTCTAGTTGTCAGCACACCTTCAACGAACAATTTAATTATCCAAAGCGAATTTCTTATAACGCATTCCGGTAGGTATTCGAAACACCCGCAAACACTCGAATTTACACGCTAAACACACCCCACAAATACACGCTCGTCTGCAGGTTAATTAAATGCGGAATTTACCGTTTTGGCACACATTGAAATCCGGGCACGCACAACACACTGTCACCTTCTATCCGGAGCACCACTCAGACTGGCTGATGACCACAGTAGCCACACACCACACGTGCTTCGTGCCGCTAGCTAGCTAGCTAGAAAAAATACCGCTGTCACTTATACAACAGAAACCCGCCGGAATTCGAGCACATACACATGTAAACAGTTAAACACGCATACACACACGTATTATGACGACGCACTCCAAAACACTATACAATACACTATGCTACACCTGAGCAGGTGGAGGTGTCACACACAGGTTTCACAGGCGCGCGCGCCCTCAAACAGGAAAATGTGTTGCACGTTTAAATTTAAATAAAAATGCAGGGCACACAAAATTAAAATAAAAACACAAAAACAAACACAAACACAAACATTTATTGCTAAATTCCGGTCGTCCGGGTATCCGCAATTCGCATATTAGTCGCACGCGCGTGTGTTGGTGGAGACGAGAGGAGCAAAAAGACCTTGGCCGATGAAACTGGATATCCGCTTAGCAATGACGACTATATGCCAACAACAACACGGGGCAGATCATCCCTCTCGAGAGATCGGGCTTGTTATATGCTGACTGTCGCGTGTACTCGCGCGTTTGTCTGTGTGTGTGTGTGTATGTGTGTGTATGTATACACGATTTGCGTCTTTTATCTAGTTATATGTATGTAGTACAACAATATATATCTGTAATGTATATAAACGAGCTTGTAACGCACATCAGACGAGCGCGCGCGCAGCGTATATTAGGGGCTGCAAAGCGAGCGAGGCGTGGCTACAAAACAACCCCAAGCAAATGTTTATATAGTGGGGGGGTTTATGTACACGGTCCCGGCTTCAGCAATATTATAGCATTAGAATTTATTTATGGTAGCTATTTTATGCGAACGAAGAGAACATAATCAAACACAGCGAAATGATGCGATTTGAGGAGGATGAGTTTAGTATGTGATAGTATGTATCTATTTATAAGTATATATGTATAGAAAACCTGTGAAACGCTTATGTATATACATATTTATATAGCAGTGAATATAGTCGGATAAGCCCCGGATTTAATGATGTTTTTATTTCGATAAATATGTATTTGTGTGTGTCTGTGTATGTGCGGTTATTGATTTTATTTCAATAATGTGTATGCATTTGGGAGTATAATATAGATTGCCGATTATTAGCTTATTCACGTTTACATTTTAAGGACCTCTTTAATTTTGTTATCACTGTTATTTCTAAACTTATTTTTGTATTAGTATTTACAATGTGTGAGATAATATTAAATGAGAATTACAATTTAATTAAATGAATTGTTTTATTTTTGTTTTCCGTTTTTTCTTAAAAAGGAGAGATTTATAGGAAAAACTACTATTTATGGAAATTTTTGATTTGGTTAAAATAAATTGTCACAATTTATTTTGTTGTACAACTTTGTACACCATGCTAATAATTAAAAAAAACAGGTAAATTAAAAAAGCATATAAAAACAATAAATTTTAATGAAAAAATTAATAACTGTTTAAATATAATTTTTGAAAAATTTGTGCGTAATAAAATAAATAGTTATTTTCCTAAGAATCAAAAATGTGCAGAACTTTTTTAATATGCATTGATCAAAATTATAAATTAATATAATCCTTAAATTCTATAAAAAAATATAATTGAAAAAGGATTTTCTTCATGTATTTAATTTTATTACATTAGAAAATATTTAAAATACATTTTTATATTTTCGTTATGTTAATTCATTTCATTTAATTTTTTCAAAAGCGTTTTTTTTAATTGTCAATATATAAACTATATATAATTTAGATAAAGCTTAGATATATTTATTTGCTATTAAATTAAGCCAGTGTAATATTTATAAAAAATGTATTTTTTTACAAATTGTTAGGTTTTGTTTTGTTATAATTTATTCTACTATTGATAATGGAATTGTTTTGCCCTACTTTTAAATTGTTAAATTTTCATTAAAAAAATGCAGTTGTTTGAGGGTGCGTTAATTATAATTCTTGATTTAGGTTTACATAAATAAAATAGACGGATGAGTTAAAGTGTAAACGTACCCTTCTGTGGACTGTATTTTGATCTAATGATTACTCTGTAATCGGAAATGGACTGAAAGGTCAAGTATAAATAAAAATCAAAAGGTATAAATAAATATATATAGTGTCCATTTGCGTGAGTATAAATTATTGGTATAATTTGCTGTGTGTATTGATACGATTACACGAACTGCTACTTTCGACAGTTGGTCTCAGTTGTCGACAGTTCATGTAATCACCCACAGACAATTGCCATTATTTAACTGCTTACCAACTGTGGAAAGTAGCAGTTTAGTTGCAGTCCGTGTAATCAAATAATTTGTACTCGTCAGTCAAAAAATAAATATTGAATAGCTATTAAAGAAAATATAAAATCGAAGAAAAATGTATAAAAACAAGTAGAGGCACGTTGGAGAGGATGGAATGGCTCAAAAGTTAAAACTCCGCTTTTGTCAACAACAAGCGTGCCGTAGAAAGGCAGCTCTCATCATCGGCGCATACACAAACGCTCACAACCAACTCTGGGGTTGTAGGGATACAAACAATAGAGTTGCTTTTAAATTTTATCCAAACATCAGGACTATTCATAGGTAATAAAGGATCAGAACCAACATATACAGTCACTAACAAATGCACCTACTGCGAGGAAGACAGCACTATAGAAACGGCAAAACATATATTATGTCACTGCCCTACACTTGTATGGCGCTGATACTCATGCCTAGGATGGAACGAAAAAATGTGTTTTGTTCACATTCAGGCCGCAGAATCCCTCGCTTACCTTAGCTCGCCTTCTTTCCAAACTTCTTTAATATCAGACGGTTTCTCAAGTTTCTCACTAAAAAAACAACAAAGACGGAGAACCGTGCGGTTTTATGATATTTATTTGACAGTATTTTTAGACATCCTGTAAAATGTTTTTCTGACCAAACAAAAAAGTTTAGGTGGCCATTTCTAACTATTTATCAATAACTATTCAGTTAAAAAATATATAAACGTCCTAAGCCATTTGAAATAGCTGAAGTGTTAACTGTTACTTTGGAAATAGCTGTTGCCAAAGTCTATGTTCACAGCTGTGCAAATTCAGCAAAAACAGTAGTTGCGAATGCGCAATGTGATTGAACGAACTGCTACTTTTTTGGCAGCGACAGTTGAGACAACTGTCACCAACTGTCGTCAACTGTTGGGGCGATTACATTGCAACTGTAACCAATTAATATAAAAACAGCAGTAACTGCCAATTTTAACAGTTCGTGTAATCGTAACATAATTCAGCAACGATTTCTTCAGTCTTGATTAAATTATGGATAATCACTGATTTGCTATAGCTGCTATTAGCTCAAATAGTTAATCGGAGAAAGATAACCACCTGATTAAAATTGCTATTACTTTACCTTTGATTAGAGATTTAATCAGACCTAATGGAAAATCAGTGATTAGGCATCGATTTTGACAGATTCAGTCAATAGGATTAGCGTACAATCTATATAAGCCTATATGGCACGCGGGAATCGGGCAATCTCATAAAAATTGCCTAATTTTTTGTGTGTTTTCAGCAAATTGAGAAAGCTAGGCTAGGTCGCTGCCGTTCAAGTGTCTCGGACACTATTGGTAATGTAATATGCGGCAAACAGATTCCTCAGATACGCCATAACAAACTTTCTTTCAAATCCGTATTTAATAAAAAAATCTATTTGTAGAAGTATTGATAACATACTATTTGTCCACATCATTTGATCCAATCATTCAAATAACTTCCTAATATCGGTGTCGATTTATTTTATAATTACTATTAGTTCTGACGTTTAAATTTTATCGGAAGTTAAGAAATACAATCTCTGATTAATTGCCTGATTAAGACCTTATTCAGTATAAAATTACCAATTAGCTGATCAAGTGATTCAAGTTAATCAAAGATTTGTTAATCAGCAAAACTACGATTAAAAAGTCTGATCGGAGATCAAGAAATCCAATTTATGTTAATCGAATGACTTTTACTTACTTATAATTTGGCCCTAAAACTGCCTAATACTGGCAATCTTAAACAGAACAGAAGTAATAAAAACAGATAAATTACAAAAAAATGGATACAAACATGAAATCGTGATACATCTTTAAAAAATGCTAATAAAATGAAATTTTGTGCATAATAAAATAAAAAATATGCAACTAAATATAAAATTTAAATTTGTTGATATAAAAACCTTAAAAAAGTTTTTAAACTAAGATGTTAAATAAAATATAATAAACTTAAAATAAACAAAAACAAATAACAATAATAAATTTGTGTTTTATTTTTAATGTTTATTTTAACTTTATATTTCATTCTCTCTTATATTTATATTATAATTCTTTCTCTTTTTTCTTTTTCTCACTCTCTCTTTCTTTCTCTGTTCTGTCTCACTCTCTCTTTCTCTATAACATACACACACCATCCTCGCACTACAATAATATACGTAGATGTTTTTGCAATTATAAAATATAAAAATAAAAATAAAATTAAAAAAAGTCTAAAAATGGCCTATTATTTATTTCTATTGAAAAGCGTATTACATACCGAATTTGAGAGATTTAGCTTTAACTGTAAAAAATTGTATTTGAATGTAAATGTATAGAATAATTAGTATAATTTATTTATTATTTCTAATCATACATAGGGCCTAAATTTATAAAAGGTTTGAAAGTTTTGTTGAAATGGCAGCAGAAATCAAATATTTCTTTATCTGTACTTTCTCTCTCACACTAAGTATATTTCGAAAGCAACCAGCACACTATAAAACGTTTCCAGAATTCTTTACCACACTTCACAAATAATAATAATAATAATAATAATAATAATAATAATAATAGGTAAATATGTCCGGGCTTTAAAAAAATTTGTCTAAACAAAAATTTACCAACTAGTTCATGTGGTTTATAATCATAAAAAAATATAAAAGGTAGTTAAGTTTTAAAATGAAGGTTCGCTATTCATTTTTCTTATTTTATATTTTTATTACTTCTTAGGTTCCATTTTTGAATCTGAAGGGAAAGATATATAAGATAATTAAAAAATATCAAATATATATCAAAGAATCTCCCATAATCAATTTTCTCTCTCCTTCGCTTTGTGTTTTTGTTAGAAAAAATAATGCTGCTCTATCGCAGCACATGTAAATGTTGTATACTAAAAATGTTATGGAGTCTATTTCATGTCGTCCATCTTCTTCAAAAGTCCTTTTTGGCACGCAACCTTTTCAACGAGGAGGAAGCTAGGTTGGCGGTATAGAGGCTTAACCTCAGCGGATGAAAGTTCTCATTAAAGGGTCACGCCTACATCGTGAGCAAGATCATTTCTCTTATAAGTCAGAATTTGAGATGCCATCAGACTACATCATTCCGAGTTCTCGCTTTGATAGTAGGTTGAAAGGCAATATACCTGAGAGAATATTTTATCCGTGGTACACCGACGGATCTCTCAAATAGGGATTTTGGTATAGCTGGAATCATAGACGGATCCAGAAAATGTTCTGGGGGGGAGACATCTCGTCACAATGGTATTTGACTACAATTTTTAGGGATTTTAATTTTTCTTTTAACAAAACTCTGTTTTACAAAAATCTGTTTTTTAAAAATTGAATATATGCTTACAGAAACAACATTTTTTTAATTCCGAATTTTAGGGATTGTAAATAATTTTTTGACAAAACTCTGTTTTACAAAATTCTAAATTATAAAATTTAAAAATATGTAATCTAGAATTTAAAAAACGCAGAATTTTGTAAAACAAAATTAAAAAAAAAGTTTTTTTGGAAAAACAGAATTTTTTAAAACAGAATTAAAAAAATCCTAAATAATTTAGTTAAATACAATCGTATATTTTACAAAATAATCTAAAAAACTTCCCGTTGAAAGTTTTTTTATCTAAACCCATATTAAGCCAAATAGCCTGAATAAGCTCAGTATGAATAAAACTGAATAAGAATTTATTAATTTCCTTATTAAACCAACCAACATGGATAACGGCACGGCCTTAATATTTAGCCAAAAAGGCTTGGAATTTCGTTTCATTTTAGAGCAATTTATTTTAGAGCAAATTATTTTTTTATAGGCACGAATTATCAATTATGTATGTATTACAGGCAAGATTCGAAGATACTGATATACCAATAACATTTACGTTGAAATTAAATTAAAATAAAAATAAGAAAATAGAATACGTGGTTTATGTACTGTTACTTTTTTCCTGGGGGAACATGTCCCCATGTCCACACCCTGGATCCGCCAGTGGCTGGAATTAAACATTTCAACCTCTCTTTTAGAGATATTGCAGCCGGCACACTGTGATAATAAGATGAGCGTAGAGCGTTTGTGTGGTATTTTTTTATTATTTATTAGTTAAATTTTTTATACATACACCTTTTACAAATTTATATTCGTACGTCAAAGTAGGGTTGTGCAAAAATCATTTATATCAACTATGAAACATCCAATAAAATTAAAAAACAATTTACAAAAAGAACTATTTCTCGTTCGACACTAATGATATCACTGTTTCACATACCATTTTGTAATAATAATAATATACTAGTACACAATTTAGGATTAAAATTAAAATATAAATTATTGACGATAATTTTATCTACACATAAAGCCTGAAACGGATTTGCGGGTGTGTTTCCTAAATTTATTGCTCATAGAACATTTGGTTATATATATAAATATGTATATATATATAATATAATAGTCAATAGAATACTAGTCTAATATATAATACATAGACTAGCACTAGATAATGTGTATATTAATATGCGCTCGACCTCAAAATATTAATGCAGATTAAACAGTTCTGAAACCGTATAAATTACTGGAGTAATAAATTATTGCAAAATTTAGATACTCACCACAAACACATGAACACACACATACATAAAATATACATTATATGCATATAGTATATTTATGTGTATATATAAATTTATATAGGTATTTAATGTAGGTAGGATAAGGGTTACGATGTAACAGTGAGCAGTTTATATCTAAAATCAGGAAGATCGATGGTTTTGCAAAATGTCCATAAAATGTTTAAGATATATATTTATAACTACTGATACTATGAACATGATTATACACGGTGTCAAAATTAAACGGTAAACTTATATCCCAGACTTGTACCTGTACAGAGATTCTAAATTCCAAAAAAGTTTTGTTTGATTTTAAAGCCCATACTTCTAATTCCAAGTAAATCAAATTTTGCAATAATCAGAGATTAGATTTGTTAGGTCACGTCTAAGGAATTTATCTTTTTTTATAAAGGGTTGTGGTGATGGTGGCCATCTGATCTTAATGTAGCCTCTTGGAAATAATAATTTGTTCCCTCAATCGTGCAGATGTCTGTTTCCATTTTTATGAATTTGCAGAATACAATAAAAACCAAACACAGATTTGAACTTGTGCATCACAATCGGTAACCGTATATTAGCGGGGAAGGAGCTCAATTGTAAAAATGTCTGTATCCATATTCGGTCATTATTAGTAAGGACCGGTTCTATACTATAACGACGTGACAAAAACGTCGTTTCAAAAACGTCGTGGCCAAAAACGTCGTGGACTATAACGTCGTGGTCTAAATCGTCGTATCCACAAACGTCGTGGCCTAATACGTCGTGGCTATTTTTGTCCCTGAATAATATTCCATAATTGTGCTAGTTTTTCACTAGTTTTTGCTACCATTTTTCTTGTTTTTTGCTTCGCAATAGTATAAGCATAATAGTAACAAATAACAAGTGAAAAAAAGCAATCACTTCATACTTTGGAAACAGTATTCTAATACCGCGCTACCTCGCGTACTTTCTTTTATTTTATTAAAAACCAAAATTCCGACAAGATACAATTACTATATTCAAAATCTTTGAGAAACACGACAAAGCTTCTGAAAATATACATTTATTTAGAAATTCTGGAGCGACACAATTTCATAACATTTTTTGTCATTTTTTTTGTATAAAAACGAAATCTAGAAACAAAATACTATTCTTTAAGATAACAACCCATGAAAATAACAGACTGAGGAAAGTGGAATAGTACTCTTCGACTACTACATTTTTCCATAAATTTAATTATTAACTCTATCAAAGCCAATTTCTGATTTTACCATTTATACTATCAAAAAAATAGATGGACGATTTATACCACGACGTGTTAATTTTTCGACGTATTAGGCCACGAAGAATAAGGCTTTGACGTTTGAAACCGCGACGATTTAGACAACGACCTGTTATTTACGACGTTTTTGTATCCCGACGTTTTTGAACTAAGACGTTTTAGGCCACGACGTTTTATTCACGACGACTTAGGTCATCACCGTTAGGACCAGGTACCGAACATGGATATATACTTTTTTTACTAGTGATCTTATTTGATTGACTTAACCAGCTAGTAGTACGGTAACACACAGCCAGGTCCCAGGTTTATTCCAATCTGCTTCGGGTTGCTACATGTCTTAGATAAATAAAACCAACCTAAGCATGAGTAATTGCGCCATGAAAAGGTAGGGCAGTGGCATTTATTAAAAAATATACACTCTAATTACATAAATTATCTGTTTTTTTTTTGTTCTTTCGGGATTTTTATTATAAAATAATTATTTAATGATAAAAATTGCAGGTTTTTGCTGGTAAGTTTGGGTTGGTGCCACTAGGCCCTATTGTACACGCGTGTATATTGTTGGAAGCCCCATCTATGTCTACAAAGGTTTGCAGGTATTGCTTAGATTCCATGGATCTTTCAATTGTTCTGACAACCGAGGCGAGGGCATAGTCAGTTTATGGGTACATTTTCTATGAATCGACATGCTTTAAATATGTCTGTTAGAAGCGTTATTTCTAATGGTCCTGCTTGTTGTATTAGAGCAGAAAATATCTGTGTCAACTGAACATGAATATTTTTTTTTAAGTGTCGTCAACGGCCTAAGCCAACTGACCATTTTATTTAATCATTTCTTTGTACAATATTATTATAATAGAAATACATATGGT
>JAAAKO020031889.1:0-13222 GCA_010015015.2 Bolitophila cinerea | reverse complement strand
TATTTCTTTGAATTTGTGTTTGTATAAGAAATGTAAACATTCGCTTTAGTCATTTCATTATTGTTTAATTGGTTGTTGAAATTAATATGCATACAAAATAATTTGGTTTCAGTATTTTAAAAAATATTATTTTCCAAAAAAAAAAACAATATGGATTCCTATAATATTACTTATTTTTAGAGCATCAAGTAGCAAAAAAAATATATGTTATAAGTATTTAAAATAATAATTATTACTAAAAAAATATTCAGCATTTGTTTGCATTAGTCATTTGATAAAATTTTAGTAGTTGTTTAAATACATAATCATAAAAATTACTTTGGTTAAGTTTTTTTTGAACTATATGTCTTTTGTTATCAAACAAAAAATAAAAATGATATGGATTCCTATAATATTGGTAGATCTTAAAGAGATTACAATGGTTTATTTGAAGATAATCAGGGAAATTGTTTAATATTTTTCATACTTCAAACTTTACCGCCTGTCTGTAAGACTGTTCGAGTCGATCGGATTGAATTTGGTTCTCACGCATATGATAGTTATGACTGGCGTTAGAAAAATTATTTGAGTCATTTTTGTGTTTAAATTTTTTTTTAAATATAATAACATAATTATTTGAAAGGAAACACACGACATAGGATTATAATAATAAACGAATTTTTCATCATCCGGCATATTATTTATTATATTCTTCTTCTTTTTTTTTATTATATACCAGAAAACGTCATAAAATCAAAATGGGTTCGAAATGTGATCTGCATAACCGAAGTATTTAGCTAGTCTGTCAGTTATCAATATTTTGTTAACGTTGGTTCTCTTAACCAAAGTGAATCCGAGCACAGATGAAAATTCGGTAAAAACTCATAAAACGGCCAACCTAATAATACCCTTATAATTACACTTGTTTGACGAATCACTGTCCAAATCCCTTTGCGCAAACAGCGCCTCCAGTGAGCAGAAAGGACCCTAATAGCCATTAGAATGACATATAGTATTTTGACAGTTCTCAATATAATTTTATAACAATGTGATTCTGATTGCAACGAATTCGACAGATTTTGGCATGTGATATTTGGAATCACCTATTTTTTAAAAGATTTAAATTCTGATTGCATTGCTTTTTAGGACTGATCAGATCAAGTTGAAAAAACAAAGATTTTAGCTTGGATTATTGTTCAAGAACAAAGCAAAAGTATGGTATTTATATAACTTGGGCAGACTTGTAGCTATTCAAACAAATTAAAGCCAATCCAAGGCGAAGTCTTTCCGAGCGTACTATGCCATGCCGACATATACTTGACAATACTATATTAATAGAGTTTAAACAGAATTTATAATACAGTGTATCCGAGGACATTCACATATGAGATTTCGCTACCAACAGTATTAGGGCTGACCAAGTTTTAGAGCCTAAGATTGTCTGATTTGTTTTTATTTCTATGCGATTTTTTTGTATGTGGGGTTGTGGTTATTTTATTTTCATTGCCAGTTTCCGTATAATTAGGTTTACTTGGGTAAAATAAAAAACGGATTGATAAAAATATAATTGTAGATCGTGGCGCTTACGATAGATGGTCTAAATGTGCTAACAGATGGAGAAAATTGAGATACACCACAGTTTAAAGTACTCACCAAGTTTTTGGGACACGGTGCCGCTCTTTAGATGCTATTGAAATCAGTTCATTAAAAAGATCGGTACAGAGCCTGCACTCTTCTTAATCATCAACATCAACACCTGTTGATCCTTCTTCGTCAGCTTCAACGCCCTCTTCTACAACGTCATCACCACCAACAATCTGCGTTCTGTGTCCTCAACATCACCTATTGTATTTGTGCCCGGAATATAAAAGCGCCGAATATGCAAGGAGATCAGAAATCGTACGTCAAAACTGACTCTATTTTTAACTAGCTCCGGGAACCTGACCCCCCTTCCAAATCTAAAAAAGTGATATTTTTTGGCCACAAATGACCTTCACTAACTTTGATTTACCACTCTCGGTTCAAAAATCATTTTGAAAAAGGTTAAAGGGCTAATTTCACGTTTTCACCCCCCAAATAGGTAAACAAATTTTTACGGCATTCGATTGACCATTTTTGGACCACAAATGACCATCAACAACTTTGATTAGAGGTCATAAAATGGTCAATCGAATGCCATAAATTTAAAAAATATTTGAGCGGTGCAAACGTAAAATTAATTAATTAAACTTTTTTCAAATATATTTTTCAACTGAGCATAATCAGTCAATCAAAGTTTTTGTGGTCAAAAAATGATCAATCGAATGCCGCAAAACTTTTTTTTATTCGGGGGGGGGGGGCGGCGTCAACAACTGCTGAATCAATGCTCATGTACATGATCATGGTCGCAGCTCTGCTTTCCACTGAATGCGTCAAGGTTGTATCCAATTTCGGAACCCTCGAAACACTTCAATTCCAGTAACCGGACTTGCTGAACATTAGGTAGGAGTTGCTGAAAGGCTAGTCCGCATGAAAATTCAGTCTTGTCTGGACGACATATTTCTTCTCATCTCACATAACATATGCCAAGCACAAGATTAAAGATAGACATTTAGGACCAATTTCAGGGAATTTCATTGGCCGACCCTCAGTTCTACGAGCCAAGGTCTCATTCCTGCCTCTGATGGAACACCAAAAGCTCAGAGAACCCCGGAAGAGAAGGCCGTAAAAGGTCATTTTCTGACAACGCATAGCCGCCTCGAAGATGGCTGATACGTTGTAAACCTATCGTTCAATCGAAAAAAAGACCCATTAGAAAATTCCAAACAAAATGCAATATAAGACGATCCGTCTGGCGTGCGACACCAAATCTGCCTCTTCTAGAGTTTTGACAAAAAACTTTCACTTTTGGAACAGTATCCGCCGATTGGCTTTGTCCAATCGCAACAAATGTAGTCCTATCTAGTTCCTATGTAGACGATCTAATAACTGAAGCCGACACCGTTGCCGTTGCTTTATGCTTGCAATCAGAATTAGTCAAATGTTCCGAAATAGTCATAAATCTGTGAAGACAGAATTGTACAGAATTGGTTTCTGAAAAACGATTATCTTCAGTTCCGTGTGCATCAATCTGACGAATATTATTCGCCAACCAAGACATCCGTCATGTCTGCAGTGGCAAGGCTCTTTGACCTATTATTTCTGGCTATTTCTACAAAGCTTGTGGACCGAGGGTGTAAAATACGATCAGTCGCTTTCCGAGGAGGTTGCAAGTCGTTGGATCAGATATCGTTCAGAGCTACAAAGTCTCAAAACAATAAAAATTTCGCAATGGATAGGAACTCGTAAAAGATCCGAAACAGCCCTACTTAAAACGAATTACTCAAGCAAGAACGCAGAATTATACGTATAAATAATAATCAAACTATTTACTAAAAAGTTTTTTTCAGCAAACTGTTTTGCGCTAGTAATGTAATTGAGAAGATCGTAGTGCTCTTTGGAAATGTATCCCAAACATCTCTGAATGTCTTAAATAATGGAATCTCGGGAGATCTGGATGGCCCAAATCACGGTCCACATATTTTTGAAAGAGTTATTTCAAACTCGTTAATGACGGCAAGCAAGCCATAAAAGATCTCGTCCGTCTTTGCTTCTAGGACTTGCGACTGCTCCTTTTTTGGCACCAGTGTTAGAGGCATTGTAGTGTCAAAACTCATTGCTCGGACTTGATTTGTGACATTCTACCGTTCCTGTGTCAAAAACCGCATCGGACGTGTTTTCCCTCGTTCCTGCAGTAATTCTGTGCAACCATTACCGGAGACAACAATTGGAAGTTGCTTTACTTTCTTCTAATCTATTACATCAGGATGCATTTTCCCATCTCAATGTATTACAACTGGATTCTTGCTTCGAGAGTTTCGGAGTGAAGCGGGATTGCAACCAAGTGCGACAGCCAATGGAATAATAAGTCGGACTGCTTCTCGGTCCGTTTCGGACGTGGTAATATATGATTGAGCTGCCTGATGGATATCTGACAACAGTTTAGACGAAGGAACAAATGAAGTGGAAGCTATCAGATCTTTATTTTAATTCAATGACTTCTGCATTTTCAAAGTGATTCCGCAGTTGTAGTTAATTACCGATGTTTATTGCATGTCAATAATAAATAATAATTTTAAATGACAGAGGGTGATGCCACTAATGACCATTCCCAAATGTTGTACTAAAGGTACTATCGAGCAGCATTCATAAAGTAAAATTGCATAATGATATTATAGAGCTTAGATAGTGGACATAGATCTACACTCACAAGACATCATCGCATATTGCTTTTATAAATTTTCACCATTTATAAATGTTGTACTAAAGCACTCATAAATCAACATCGCCTAATGTTATTATAAAGGTGCACCATTTTTAATGTTGTACTAAAGCTACTATCGAGAAGCACTATTTAGAAATGCTGTTTTAAAGCTATTATACGGGTCGGGACCCTCAAAAACTGTGGTTTGTTGGGTCTTTATACAAATGTTCTCTATTTTAATGTGCTTCAGAATTTCTTGTTTTATTTATCTTTAAAAGCAGACAGTTCTTTTGCTACTATCAGAAGGACCATTATAGAATTAGAATTGTTTCCGCAATTTTAGTCTGATGGTTTACATTAACACATTTTCTAAAAACCCAAAATGCGATCTGAAAAATTTCGTTTCCGATACCTCGCTCTCAAATGGTATTAATGCATCATTCAATTTTTCTTCCGATATATTTAACTTTATTAATCACTAAAAATAAAAAAAATATAAACCCCATAACTTCAAATGGCGATTATTGATGGTTTTTTATTATTTCATTAAAATATAGTCATTTTATTTTTAAAAAGTTTTTTTGCATTTATTGGGAATAATTCTCCATATTTAATTTAAAGATAAAAAATAATCCTTTAAAAAGGTATACCTACATGCAAGGCTTTGTCCACGTGGTGCGCTCGTAAAATTGTTTTTTTTTGTTTTACAAATTATTCCAGATTTTACCTATTTATAATTTTTAAATATAATTATTTCTTTAAGTTTTTTTTCTAACTGTATTTTCTACTATTCAAATATATAAATTTTTGAATTTAACAAAAATAATTAGCTCTGTAGAAAAACACAACTGAGTGATTCTATATTAAAAGTGCAGAAAGTGATTTTTCAATTACACTTTTTTATTAAAATTAATTATTTTAAGTTGTAACATTTCTATAGAAAGAATTAAAGAAATATAAAAAAATATATATATTCAAATTATTAAAAAGTATATTCTGAAACGAAAATAAATATTTTAGCAATACTTGCACCCAGATGTTTTGTGAAAGCGAAACTGGTCACCGTTATATAAAATTCAATCTTTTGCGTCCGTCTAGGCTATGCATTAGGTACAGATTTGCTTCGTTGTGTGTTTTGTTTATACTGCATAATAGGATTATTATTATTGAGATAAATGTCTTAAAATTAACATTTGTGTGATTTACCTAAAGATGTTAACTTCCTGGATGTTTTTTGCTTGTTTATTGCTTGTTTTTTGCTTATTTTTTTGCTACGCGTCGCGAACTGAAAATTAAACTGTTAAGGACAAAAATCTTGCCAAAACAGTATTCCGGATTCCGCTATGCACCGTTCAGTAATGCCAAATGTAAAGTCCCAAAATAAGATATCTGCTTGTGGGCAACAGCCAGCAACAGCAGCTATTGCTTCGGTCAAATTGCAGAAGGACAACTCCGAAACCACAAAATCCGTGAATTTGATTGGGTGAAAATTTAAGTATTAATTTTCAACCAACACAATTCGCGGATTTTGTGGATGTCGTTGATCCTTTTTCTAGTTTAATATACATGTGTACTTCAATGAAGCAATTGTATGCAAAAATATTTTTTTCTGGTTCGTCGCTATTGAACTCTTTTGTTTATTATTCAGTGTACTTCTGTTTGCAATTGCCTCGTATGTGTGCGTTTGTTTTTTTTTTTCAAATGTATTTTGATTCTATGCTATTTCAAAAAGTATGTAAATATTATTTTGTGAAGACTGGCCAAATTTGGGTCGTAAAATGTTACATTTTTCGATAATTGTGCCCTGTAGCGGCATCACAAAAAATGTATCTTCAAACAATCGAATCGACGTCAATCACGGCGGCGCGGCTGTTGGATTTATACAACACACACACTCACTAATAAAAAATGCATTCTAATGCAATTACCCACGGTACCGAATATAACGGCACACACAAACACACATGAATTGTGCTGCTGCCGCGCGCCGGTGTGTGTTCATATATAAATGTCGCGCAAATCTGACGCGACAATGACGCTGCCCCGCGCGGCAGAGAAAGTTTTGTACGAGTGTTTCGTCGTGCTGCCTTGTTGCTAAGTGAAAAGCAAACAACATTTCCACAACATGTGAGAATGCTTAAAATGTTTTATGTAGTATGCATGTGTGTGTCTGTGTGTGTGACTATGTTTTCAGGTGAATGCAATTATTGTTTATTATTTAAACACTCGCTTAGAGTATACCACCTAAGTGTAAACCACCTAATGTATTTTTTAGGTAAACGAACCCATCGAGAAATCACAGTCACTAACTTATGTTTTTTTCCACCTATTTACAGAACGTTCATATTACTGGTACTCTCCTGCTGGCCATGCTGGCCGCCATAGCCATCGCAAATCCAGCAGCCGATCTCGTTACCAAAATGCCAAGACCCACTGTGACCCGTACTCAATTGCGTGTACAGAAGAGCCTCAATCCGGCTGATATGCAAGAGCTGGACGTACGCAGTAACAACGGTGGATTTGCTACGATTCTCGTAAAGAAACGCGACGGAAAGGCGTCCACAAATATCCCGCCAGGCGCGGCCATCTACAATTCCGACAATCAAGTGATTTATGAACAGCGTTCTGCTACACCATCAACAGCAGCAACTTCAGCTGCGACGGTGGCGACATCTACGAAACTGACGCCACAAGCACCGGTCACCGGTAAAACTGATCATTGGACACCAGTTAAGGTGAACCGTTCTATCACATTCCCATCGGAATCATCGCAATCATCGCAGGTCAGCTACTCGCAACCCGAGGATCCACAATCATTCGAACTGATTCAGTCATTCATGCAGCACGTCGGTCAGATAAATTCCAATCCTCGAGCGTTCAGTGCATCTGAGGTAGAGTCTAGCATCAAGAACGATCGCAGTCCTGTGCACATTGCTGTAACCAGTACCATTGTACCGGAGAACGCAGAGCAGCAGCGACAACAGCGCAAGGTACCAGACCCTGTGTTCATTCGATCCGACTCTGTGTACGTGAAAGATCAAGCCAGCGGTACCGCTAAACGTGGCCGTTCCATTACCACCATTGGTCAGGACGGTATTCCGGTTGTGCAGGGCGTACGAATGCCCGACGACGAACAGGACAAACGCAAGACCTGGCGCAATGCACGAGTCATTAACGGAGAACTCGTGCCGTACGAAAAGGGCTACGTCCCGAAGAAGGCTGAACCTTTGCCTGACTACGGACAACTGGTGTTCGTCAGTGAGAAACCCGAAGTGCGTGCACAGTCGGCGGCCACCGGAAACATTGGTCCATTTATGACAGCCGATAACTTTGACAAGACCGAGGGCACCGTGAAGCACAGTGGCGTTGGACCGTTCTCGGTAGAGGACAATCTACGTCGAACGACTGCCCAACACACGGACGAAGCCGTCGGCATGGGACCGTACACGATCTACGATAACGCAAAGATGGCCAACTCCAAACTAATAGCGTATATTAAGAAGATCAATGATCACGAAAGCAGACGGGACTACTTTGCCGGAAGATCGTCAAGAGTGTTTGACGATGATTCTACAACTAGCTATCAGCATAATAACCATCACCACCAGCAGCAGCAGACACCGCAGATCCAGCGACGCATGCTCCAGCATCCCGGCAATCCAGTGTTTGCCCCATCGCAACTGTACACAGCATCCTCGGGAAAACAGTCGGGAGAGAATTTCGCAGACGGCACTCGTACACCGGTCTTGGAGTACGCACATCCCGAACTTGGCGTACAGGCAGCCAAGGCTGTGCCCAGCGACACTCAGTCACGTCAGAAGTCCGGCTCGTCTAAAATACAGTACTACAGTCAAGACTTACAGGCCGACCACCGTAGACCACCGTATTCGCCAGTCGAGCAGCCTGCCATGAATCAACAGGAATACTATCCCGCTGGCGCTGGCTCCATCAACAATCATCAGCAGGATCACTTCAATCGTCAATACTACGACAAGTACTCGTTCAAGAACTCGGCCACCTATCCGTACAACTATGGCTATCTGCGCAAGGTCAAAGAGCAACCGTTCTACATGAAATTCGCCGAGCAGATGCGCGACAGTTTCCAGAATAGTTTTGCATCGGTGCAGGAGATCACTAGGCCTGTTTTGGATCCACTGGTCGAGGCCGGACAGAAGATATCAAAGAATTTAGGATTCTCGCGACACACTGACGATCATCGGGCACAGGACAAGGTGGGTGTGATTAGTACGACTGGTGCGGTGGCAGCGTCATCAGCAGGATCAGCATTTATGCCAGCCATTGGTTTGATGGCCGGAGGTGCAGCTCTGGGACTGGGTGCAATGGCTGTGGGTCGTATCTTTGAGGGTAATTTATTGAGGCGATCAGATGATGAGCAAACGTTTTTGGTGGAGGACATGGAGCATAAGCGTCGAGCAATGAGTGCCATAGAGCAAGGAGCGAATGTGTATATGGTGATGGAGCAGCAGCAGCAGCAGCAGGAACAGGAGCCACAGTACGAGGCTCGTCGTTTCCGTCGTTCCATCGATGACTTCGGTGGACTGTATTCCGATGAGACAGTGCAGCATCAGCTCGTTCGAGTGAAGCGCAGGAATCGTGCGCTAGACGCAAGCAAAAACGACAAATTCGATGAGGTTGTTGAGGTGGTTGATATGCGTGCAGTGGATTCCAACGAGGACGTCGATCTGGACAGTATTTTAGAGCTAGCCCAAAGGGTGGTGGATGAGGAAGAAGAAACAATCACGAATGCTGTGCAGAGCGGCGGAAGCAGCGATGCTCAGCACCACATTACAAAGCGTTCGATGGATCAGATGAGCGAGGAAGAGGAACTCGAGTCATTGCTGCAGGACGTGGAACAAGATCTGCCGACACAATCGCGTCAAGGTTTCGAGGAGCAGATTCGCAAAACGGACTGGAGTAATACACCGTGTGCCAAGAAGGTATTTTGTGAGGTTATGCTGCAACAGAGCGCCGACGAGACGGTGCTGATGGAAAAGAAGATGGACACGATGTTAGCCATGTGAGTATATAATTGTTGAGACAAGCGAGAGATCAGAGAGATAATAAATGCGTAATTCCATTTCCACAGGATGCATCCGACCATTGGACACAGTCTGTCTGAGCATTTATCCGATGTGACAGCCGCTATCCACCGACGAGATTGCTCGCCGTTCGTGTGCTACCAACGATGAACCAAAACCAATGCCCTACGCCCCCCCCCCCCTTCCAGTGAATTAGCTTAATACCTAGCTTTAATAATATTTATTTTAATATTAATCGCGGTGCGCCTAGTAAGCAGCTTAGGTAAATTGTCGGCGCACTTAGAAAATTAGGTTATACACATTTATGAAATTGGATAAATACGTGTTTTGTATGAATATATGCATTTTAGCTTAAGTTACGATAAACATATACAATTATTTACCGCATATACATAAATATTTACGCAGCTGTAAATGATTATTGATTATATACACATTTACACTTACACACACACTATCTCTTGCACATCACACACTCGCAGAATCGTTTAAGAAACGCTAAACGGTGTGTGAGTGTGTGTGTGTGTGTGTGAGAGAGTGTTTTTGTGCGATCGCTTCCAGTGAAACTTAATCGATCTTTTCTTTCGGAAATTATCGGTAAAACGGTCCCAATTACACTCTCAAGCACTTAGAATTTTTATTTTAGAAATGCACGCGAATCTCGCAAACGTATTTTTTTGGCGACGTCCGTCGTCGATTCAAAATCAATAAGATTCGAATTAAAACGAACCTACAATAAAAACACACTCCGACCGAAATTTCACTTTCATTACTCGTTTAATATATACGTTTAAAATCCCGCTAACGCGCGTCCGAATTCCGGCGATAAAAACGAAACTTGTGTGGTTTGTATTTGTTTATAAATATTTAAAGCTTATAATGTAGACAGGTATTTTATATATATAGTATATATTACACGTAATACAACAATAAGAACGAACGAACAACAAAAACTCGTCCCATTGCGAACGGACTGTGGGAACTCGTGCGCATGCGCATACCTGGCGCGTTGTTCACCTCACTTATAGATAAAAATGAAAGTGAGATTAAATACATATGCACAATAAACACACTTAAAAAGTCGGTTAGTAGTAATGTATTGAGGGATTTTCACGCGGCGCGAGAAAACGGTCTTTTTTGGAGACACAGAATTAAATTTTAGCTATTTTTAGACATTATTATATTATCTATTTAAAAATACTATAAATTGTATATACATACATTCATATATATATATATATACATATATATCATTTAAAATTGAATAAGTAAGATATACATAAATAAATATTTATTGTTGATGAAAAGATGAAGATTTGTTTATTGCATTACCGGCAGTGGACACGGCGCACAGTGCGTTAAATGGAAGTCTCCGCGGATATAATTAAACAAAAGTCAATATTTTATTATTATTTTTTTGTATTTGTTAGCTAAATGTTAAATATTTTGTTAGCTAAATGTCAATGTCAATTTTTTTTTTTTTTAAATATCTTTTTTAATGGATTTTGGACTACAAAAGATCGATCATTTTTCAAATAAAAAAAATGTTGAATTTTAAAACAAAAGTTGAAACGATAGGCATTTCGTAATTTACATAATTCAAAAAGTTCTATTTTTGTAGTATTTAAAAAAATATATATTAGTTTTTTTTATTCCTAACCCTAGGATGACCTGCTGTGCTTTTCGAGTATTTTTTTGACTTTGAGTAGTTGCCATTTGTTTCTTTGGTTTGAGCGCTAAATATATGTATTTAACATTATGAAACAACAGACGATTGCTGATTTTTCAGAACAAACCTAGTCAGTCTATATAGCAACATCTGAAGTTTTCTTATTAGTAAATGTATGTAAACTGGTAAAACAAAAGTTTCAACACGTTCAAATGAATGTAATTGTCTAGGATTGTATATGTGTATGCCCATAGGTCTTATATTATGATACATGAATGATCTTTATATGTTTTATCGTTGGCACAAAAAAAATTACCAAAACTTACAATTTACGAAAACATTTTTTATTTATTTGGTCTTGACTGAAGAATTTAGTATGTTAAGACTCGCGATTGTAAACTATGCAAATGTTACAACTATATTTTTACCTGACTTAAAATCACTATTGTTTAAATTTACCATTTCCAAAAACAATGAAAAAAGTTTTTATTTTTTGCCTATATTCCAGCACACGGAAATACCAAGATAACACACCTTAGCTATATTAATACACAACACATATATCCAATTGCAGCACCAGCGGAACAGAAGTCTTGAAAAAAATGCATAACCTCTGGCCCACTGGCTGATCCAGGGGGACATGGGGACAAGCCCCCCAGGAAATAAATTATCAATTAGAAATATTACATAAACCATGAATTCCATTATTTTTATTATATAAAATAATATATATTCTTCGTATTTGGTTATGGGATTATTAATATCTTCAAGTGCCGACTGTACTCGGTCCGAATTCCGGCTCTGATCCATACATAATTTAAATTTAATTAATAGAATAAAAATAAATTCCAGGAAACATTCAAGCTGTATAAGACTAAGGGAAATGTGAATTATACAGCCATATATATACAGAAGTGGAATAAGAGCTGAAAAACTGACCTATTTTGCAAAATATTGCTGTTGTTTAGGTTGGTTGGCTTAATAAGGAAGTTAAGCTTATAAAGGTTTTTTTGGATTACGGACCTTAAAAACCTAAATAAAAAACTTGCAACGAGGAGTTTTTTTTAGATTATTAAGTAAAAAAAACCAACAGAATTGTGTAATGCAGAATTTTGAAAACGCAAAATAATGAATAACAGAATTTTGAAAAACAGAATTTTGTAAGAACAGATTTTAAAAACCCTGAAAAATTAAGTCAAATACTATCGTGATGAAATGTCCTAACCCCCAGAACATTTTATGGATCCGCCTATGCTCTGGCCTAAACCAATATGTGTAAAATGGACCTAATTAAAAAAAAAATATTTATGATGTAACCTTGAGTCGAAGACCAAATATTCAATACAAAATACACATTTAACTTTGCAGAACAAAAACGTACTGTCAAAATAGCAATCACAAATATTTAATTAAACTATTTTTTAAACTAGAACGATTTTACACTGGAAATTGAGTTAAGCGTTAAAAAAATATTTTAATAATAGAAAGCAGCTATAATTCCATTTGAATTGATATCGAAAAATCTTTAAACAATGAAATATTACAATGATTTATTATATTATAATGTTCATTCAATTATAAAATGTAAATAAAGTGTATTCTTGTTCTGGTGCACTTTGTGTAACATACAGTTTTAAAATACAATTATTTTAATTCTGTAATCAATACAAACCGTGAAAGATAAGAACCGAAATTTAATGTTAATTAAATCTACGCGACGGCGACATAACATAAATACCAAATGGTCTCATTGAATTTGTGGTCAATAAAATAAATTGGTTTTCGTATCATTTAATATAATATATAAACATATACATATATATATATATATATATAGAGTACAGTAAATTTTGTTGTATTTAATAATTCATTAAAATTAATTGCTTATATATGTATTTCTTTGTTTCAGTTACGGAAAAGGAAATCAGACAATGGTGAGCAATTGTATTTTGTAATTTTATATTATTGAGGACATTATAATTTGATAGGATATTTAAATGTATTTCAATTTAAAACTTTATTGTTTATATATATATAATTTTAATTTATTTTTGTATATTTGTACATAGGCATAAAGGATTCTTGAAGGACTGCCCGAACGGACTATTAACCGAACAGGTAATGCGTTTAACATTTTTATTTTTGGATGCATTGAAATATATATATATATATATATATGTATATATAAATGGTATGGTATAAAATAAGAGGATTTAAAGCGTGCAAATAGTC
>JAAAKO020031878.1:0-13223 GCA_010015015.2 Bolitophila cinerea | reverse complement strand
ACTAACACATACACACACATACAGTCCACATAATTATATATATCATATCTGTTTATATATTGTCAGGAGTTGAAATAAAATATATAATTATTACCGTAAAAACCATCAACGCGTACGCTTCACTTTTTTTTCTTCTCTAAATTTCTTTCCTTATCACATCTTTTATGCCGACCTATTTTGAACTCGATTCATTCCTTATAATTAGTCGCCTTTTAAAAATCACGAGATTTTACAATATTTCTTCCATTTTTTTAAAATGTTGATATATATTTCTATATACAAAAAATGTACCAAAATCCATTATTTCGTTTTATTATATAAAAAGCTATCGATTGCTGATATACAAATAAAAAAAAAAACATAAAAAATAACTATAAACATTGCTTAGGTTTTTTATTATAGGCTAAGAATAAAGTGTGTCCAAAACAATTTAAAATTGAACAATAAAAATCCAATATTGTAACACAAATAAATAAATTTGTAAAAAAACGTTATTCTTGAGACACAATATTTTTTAAAAAGCCACGATTTATTTCGGTGCAGCACGTATCGTCAAATTAATTAACATCATAAGCACGCAACGTCACAAGCATGTAGCGTCACATTATTTAACATCAAAAACATGAATCGTCACAAACACGCAACGTAAAAAGCACGTATCACCAAAAATATTTCTCAAAACCAAAAAATGGAAATATTTACTGTGTACATTTTGACAGTTGTGGTTTTGTAAAAACGCTTTTCTGGATAGTGTATTTTCATATGGGGGACGTCAAAAATTTACACTGATACATATCAATTCGATGGTACGCTTGTGATGGTAAGGGTTTTTGTATTTTTGAATGTGTGACGTTACAATTACACTCCTAAAACTCGATTTGATGATACGTGCTATTGATGGTACGTGCTTTTGACGCTACTTGCTTTTGACGCCCTAACACAAAAATCTAAAATTTTGTGTATTTTTCAAACTTGTTTATACTTTTAAAATAATATTATTAAGTATATATTTTATTCTCATCTTTAGAATGGATTATATTTGACTCCCTTTAGGTTCAAAAGACAACAAGAAAAAAACTAGCAATCAAATTACTTTTTGAGGTCAATATAACCAATCCATTTATTTTAATGTACAATTTAAAAATAAGTCGAAATTATGTTGTATGTCAAATATAGTGAGCCTTTGAAGTTCCTTTTGGACCAATCTTCTTTTTATTAAGCGAATCTGTGTTTGGGCGGATTTTAATGCAAGTTTGACAGTTTATTATCCTTGGTTTTTTGCCTTGAATAGTTTTTGTTTTTTGTTATTTTTGTTTAGTTTTTTTTTTAATATTGATGAAAATAGAGTTTTTTTTATATATATCTACACATTTTGTATGATTCATAAATTATATTCAATTAAAGTCAGTTAGGGAGATGAACAGGAATGTTGACGTCAATTTTAAAAGGCCTTTTGAATTAAAGTACAGTAGAATCGGTGTCTCTTATTCATAGTAGTTAAATAAATTAAATTAACAAGACAGTTTTTTTTTTTAAAACAAAATCTTTAAAAATAATTTATATGTTTTTAAATTTTCATTTTTTCGCATAAGTCGCATGCATACGAGAAACGAGCCAAGTTTTAGGTGGATCAGATAAATGAAAGGTGGTTAAAAAGGTGTCAAAAATAGACGATATAAATCAAGTGAAGTTAATAAAAAGATTTTAACAAGAGAGGACAAATATATTTTTTTAAAACACAATATTTTAAAAAGAAAAATAAACAAAACAATTTAGTAGAGTTTTTAAGAGGAAATAATCGTCCCCAAAATTATCCCAACTCCTATTTCTATGACGCGACGCTTTAAAACAAGCCAATTCAAGCGTAAAATAATCCAATAAAGGAAAATCTGGAAAAACAGTTTGATTACTGTAATGGTGTAATCTATTGTCTAATACAAAGAATCATATTAGTAATTCTGCGAAAAAACTTATTTTTTAATTATTTAAGTTTAATAAATAAAATAGTTACTTACAGTCACTGTCTAGTGGTAATAGGATTTTACCGTCCTTAAATTTTGGTAAAATGGTTTTGTTGGAAAACCAGGAAGGGAGGTCTGAATCAAGGGCCTATGTATAAGCCAGTGCTCTTCTGCAGACCCATCTGACTTTTTAATGTTAAACCTAATATTTGTAGGATTCTCTGGAGCATGGACGTAGACCTACATCACTGGTCTATATAGCAAAATCATTGTTGTATGGACAGGCCCATAAAGTGAAAATCCTGGCCCCGGGGGGTCAAATTAAGAGCCCCTCTTCGCCTCCTTAAATAATATGGTTCTACATTTTTCGTATGCACAGCTTTAAGTAATTCTAATGCAGAAAGTTTCTTTTACATATATGTTTAAAATGAACGATTTCTTTCTTGAAATCTTCAGAAACATCAGATTTGTACAACTCTATGAACATTCCCGTCGATTTATCGAGAATTTCTTCATCCAATTTCGGAAATTTTCAGAGAAGAGAACACCGATGCCAAAACAGCAATTATCAGAATAGTGTTTCTTTTGAATTGGTCTGAATCCTCATCTTCATCATTTCGATTTTTCGGCAAAGTTTGCGAATTATCATATCCGTTTGCAATAAGTTAACTTTGTCTCAAAATACCACCTCATCTTTGTCGTTTGCAAATCCGTAAAAGACTTTCAAGAATTACCACTTCTACGTCTTCGGTAGATTCTCTGGCCTGAAGGACTATTGTCCTCTCATTGATCGCTCAAAAACGCCATATGCGGCTTTAAACTTAAAATTATTGAGTTGAATATTAATGGTAAACATTTTATATTATATTATGTATTTTTTCAAAATATCGTACAGTATTCAAGTTTTTATAAATCTAACGAAAATATTTTTTGATTAAAAATCCAATCCCCTTCTAAAATGCTGAGCCCGGTGGGAAACACCCCGCCCCTCTCTGCGGGCCTATATGTATGGGTAATAATTCAGGCCTGCGCCATTTTTTCTGGAGAAATTTTAAATTTCTTTATTGCAAATGGACAAAATGACCGTTTTTAAATATATATTATGTCCATTTATAATATGTATGGTCCAGTACATTTGATTCAAACAACTTTGAAATCGGTCATATTTTCCATAGACCTTATTAAGTCCGTTTAAATCGAATTTATATTTGACATAAGACCCATATGGACCTTATATCAGTTATGTCATTCGACCAGTTATGTCTAATTGTCGTGATCTTTTGAACCTGAATTGGAATCTTATTTCCTGTTAGTCCTCAAACCATGTACCATGGTTTATTTACCCTAAAGTAAAACTACTTTACATATTTTTAAACAAACCGTTGAATCGCTGACATTTTCAATTTAACCCTCTGATTAACGATGAGGTCTACCAGACATATTTAAAATTTATAACATAACAACTTTTTGGTCACCGCTAATCTTAGGGTTAAATTAACGCGACACTCTTCAATTGGTTACTCCTGATAAATTTGAAATTAAAACATAAATTTAAATATTTAAATATACTTACACCCAGCGAACTAAGACTACTCCGGTTTTGGTGTAGAGCCACTAACCGATCGATATCCTCGTCGCCCACGGTGGGCCATGTCTCGGCTGCCGCAGTACTAGCATGAGCCACTGGACTGGATGCGCCGGATGTATTTCGGTTTCCAATGAGTGGTGATGCCGGAAATTCTGTAGCGGCTGCCTCTTCTGTAAGTAAAACAAGAATTTTATAAATTAAATATGAATGTCTAATCTGTTACTAAATTCTAATATAATATATTTATAACGTTAAATTATGTACACGAAAACTCTATAGCTTAAATACCAAATACGAGTATATGTATACCTCCACAGTAAGACGTTATCTTAAACGTTGGTCTTGCAGATTGAGTCCTTTTGAGACTGCGTTCACCATCGGACATGTCATACTCTAATGTTTGCAGAAATTTGTCCGAATTAGAGCGCATACTATCGTTCCAATTCCAATATTTGTGTTTCAGTTTTCCAAGTCTAGACGAGGTCGATGGACATGGTGATTTCTCATTGGCAGTTGCTACAACCACCGAATGGAGTCTAGTCGTTGAATTAATTTCTTTTAGTTGAATTTCACTTTTATACTGTGAAAAGCACACATCAACGGATTCTTCGTCTCCTTTAAGACATTGAAAACAATTGTTGCAGCAATACGGGTGCCAGAATCCAACACCACAGCCACCACCAGCAGCACCACCTCCATTGCCACCCATGCACGACGAACGACCGGTCGTGCAACAGCCCGGACAAATGCAGTGCCAAAGCCATGCGAAGCATCGACACATTCTACTGCATTTCCATTGGACTTTCTTTTGTTTTCCAAGATTTTCAACTCGTTTGCATTTATTGAAAGAGGTTACATTGTCATTGCTGCTGCATTGTATATCATTGCGGAAAGTGCTGTATCGATTATCGTCTTTCTTTGTATAGCATACGAGATGAGCCATTCGGAGGATGTAAAATAACTTTAGCTATACACAATTACACACAGTGGATATATTAATAAATAGGCATATTTGTAAAAAACATTGTTTTTTTTTGCAGTATTCCTGATTTATCTAATTTTAATGATTTATATTGATAGTTAGATTTTTCTATATTTTTTTTTGTAAGAAATTTTAAATGAACTTTTGCTCCATTTGATGGTCATTACTATGACAACCAAAAATAAGCTATAGAAACCATGTTTCAGATTTATAAAAGGAAAATATACCCTGAAGACATTTATATTATTACAGCGGTACTTATACAGAGTGAATCATCAATATACCGTCATTAAGGTGGATTAAAGTGCATTTTGTTTTTTTTAAAGTACAATGATGATTTACGATTAAAACATCATCACTTCCAGTTGGCATAGCTTTTTCATATGTTTTGGATTTATTACAATCTAAAAATATAAAGTACTTATAAATTTTATTTTGTTTTTTTAGTTTTACCATGTAATATAATAATTTAAAGGCATATTTTGTTTATTTAATAGCTAAAACAGGGTTTTTAGAGTTTTTTGACTTAATAATGATGAGCATCATAATGCTCATCATTAATAGTTAATAACTAATTTTGGAGAAAACTTATTTACATTGTCAAAAAAAAAGTTTCTTGACAATATATATTATTATGTGTTATATTGATGAAAACAAAGTATACGTCTTATATTTTATTCTTCTAATTGGAACCTTTTACCTAGCAAATATTGACATCTTCTATATTGTCTTAACAATTTAGATGGACATTATTTTTTTTAAATAATCTGCTAGTATTCGTATGTGACATCTATTTTTATTTCATTAAATTTCTTTGTGACCATCTTGTTCTCAACCATATTAAAATAAAAAGGTTTCTTCTGTTTCAAAAAACCTCAAAACCAAATCGTACCAAAAATAATTAAACTAATTTGTTTAGAAGTAAAATACAAAAATTATGATTTAAAAAAAAAGCACTAAAACAAAAGAAATAAAAGTACCATATTAAAAATAGGTTTTCAATTTTTTTTCTTTATATCTAAATTTTGTGACAAAAAATATATGTTATATGACATATTTTAAAGAAAGAAATATTAAACAAGAACTATAAATTCCATTAAATATGTAGAAGTTTAAGTTTCTGTTCGGCTCCAGTATAAACAAATAAATATTTGGAACGATTTAGGTTCGGTTTTTAAAATTAAAACCCCTTTAAAGTTTTTTTAGTATCTCTCACTTTTGTAAATCAATTTTTGAAGGTTATCACTACAACAACAAAAAAACTATAAAAACTCTATTTTCAGATTTTAAAATATAAAATATTGAGTCTACCAAAGATATAGTACTATTTATTTAATGGAATAAACCATAAACAGTCAATACAATGGATCATTTTAATTTTTTTTAAAGGATATCCATAGAATCGATGTCCTGTTTGTTAAGCTGATTCATATGGTATTGAAATATTTTAATCGAAACATAAAGAATACAAAGATTATAAAACATATATTTTTGATTTAATTAGTTTTAGCTTATAATATACATATTTTAAGGAATATTTTTGTGTTATAAAAAATCAAAACTCTTTTATCGGGCAGATACTTCTTTCTAGTCATTTATGTTTTTGGAGCAAGTTTTTTTCCTCAGTGAGCATAACAGTGCACAATATTTTTTTTAGGAGAATATTCATTTTATTTTAAATGGACATATTTTTGTATTTTAAGAGCTTAATCAGGTTTTATATAACATTGCAGACCTCTAATATTTTAAACTACCGAAAATTATGACACTCTAAAGAAGAAGAAGACGGCATTTAAAAAAAATAACTCATTCCAGTCGATCTAGCTATACACAGGACTTGAAGTGTGACCAAGCTTATTTAAAAGCCAAATTTTTCATTATTTCATTATTAAAATAACTATTTATTTTTTATTTTATTATTACTTTGTCCCAAAAAACAAACAACAAGCAATTTTTGAATTATTTGTTTATTTTTTTTTCTTTTCTCAGCAATAAGTTGTATTAAATTATGAACATAATTTTCTTGTGGGTACAATAATGAGATGTAGAAAAAAAAATTAAAAAAAAATTTGGCTATATTTTTTTTAAAAAGTAAAAATTTTATTTAATTTTAGATTGAGGCACACATTTATTGTAGGCACGACTCATTTAATTATTTTGAAAAAAAAAAAAACTAAGGGCGGTTTTCTTCCCTTGGATGCCAAATCACTAGAATGGTGCTAAATCTAGAATGATGGCAAATGCTAACATCGATGCTAAACGCGATGCAAAAAATGTATTTCTTCACTGTCTTAGAATTGGCATTTTACTGATTTAGCACGATGATAGATTACCATATACGATAGCATTGTACCTATAAGATTCTTTATTTTTTATAACTAATTGGCATTGATTGATTGTGTTTTTTGTAATTTGAATTTGAACACCCAAAATGGTTCGGAATTAGACGTTTGGAAAACGAATGCTGACGAATTTAATGCGGAGTGCCCGGGCGCAAATGAAAAATTACGATCGGACGACAGGATTATGTGATCAGATCAAAATCTCAATTTCTGTAACCGTCACTATAGACGGAGAACCATACGGTTTTTATATTTTTTTATAATTTATCAATGGCTATTCAGTAAATATAATTTGGAAGTCCTACAAATTCATTTTAGATGGGGTAAGCTTTATATATTATATCCTTTTATCCGGGATATAGGGCATTCATAAAGGATTGTTACTTTACTTCTAATCAGCTATATTATAGATAAGATGAAGTATTACTAAAGTTTTTTAAAAGTAAATGGCAAAATGTCATATATCATAGCTTGAAGAATTTTTTTTTTATTTATTTGGCTAAATATGGCAAGCAGAATTAAATGGACAATCATTCTCCGCCAACCCAATTTAAAACCATTTGATAGAAGTATGGCGTAAGAAATAAACCAAGCAATGTTAGTTTTTATTTATTAATATTTCATACACCAGTAAATTAAAAGCAATAAGCGGTTTCTTTTAGCGGATTTTACATTGGCTTTTACGGCCACACACCTCTTTGAACGTTCTGGAGCTATAAAGTAGCTACTATGATACATCAAACTTTTGCATTGATTAAAGCAAGTTCCGTTTTTAGCTTTTACTCATCTTTAAATGAAGGATCTTTTCTATACAAATGTAGCTTTATATAAAGCAAATATAAAATTGTAACTAAAAAGCAACAGTGAAATATTAATAAAAATACACTTTTTAAAACGTCTTTCATTTAAGCAAATTAATAATTAGAACCTTTTAAAAAGCTACGATATAGTACAAATAAATTTACATTTTAAAACGACTTTCATTAAATCAAATTTACAATAGTAATTTCTTAGTTATTATAAAGGTAACGATGTAAAAAACCAACATTTTTAGCAGAGTTTAGGCATACATTTTATATAAAGTAAAGATAATTATGAAATATTAGAGCACTTTATAGAAAGGTGCATAAAAGCCGATTTACAAGAAGCATTGTAGGAACTGGTAACTTGGGAAATGTCATTAAAAAACCTTTTTTTTCATAAATTTAAAAATGTTACCAAAATAAATCTAAAATGTGACCAAATACAAGCGCATATTTATACATATTGTAGTAATAATATTTTTTGTACAATATTTTTTTTTATGACAATGGTTTTTGGTTACAAAAATGTATTTATTGTGACCAAAAAATATGCAAGTTAACAAACTTTTTTTTATAGTACCAATTTTTATAATTTGGGAACAATAATTCTTTAAAAGGAACGAATTATTTTGACCCATAATTAAATATAACCAATAACAATTAAAACAAAAAAATATTTTAATTTCTTTTTAAAATTTATTTTTTGATTGTTTTTTTATAAAAAAATACTTTTTAAGTATTATGACGACCTAGTAAGTGCTGAGCATGTCTATAGTAATTGAAATTGTTTCATCCGCTGTATTTCATACGTTTTGTGTTTTGTTTGTACTAAAAACCTCTCTTTCTGGGTTGTGTGTTTACTTAGGCTTTGTTTAGAGTTTGAATGTACCCTTGTCAAGTAATATATAAACGATACGCCCATTGGTTAGGGAAAACACAATGAATGAAAATTCGGTGCAGTCCATATAACTTTAATAATACCATTGCAAATTCTTTGGAACTGAAACGTTTTCGTGGAACTTTGCATAAACACTATAAATTATATTTCGAGGCCAGTGCCAGCAAATAACAATGCAGAAGCGTTAACATATTACGAAACTTCGAGCGAAATTCTAACACAAGAAAAAAAAACGAAGAACTCATCATAATATAAATTTGTCAACAAGACAAAAAGACGTTTATAGACGCAAAAATAATAAACATAATATATATAAAATCTGAGTCTACACAATCACAATTGGCAAATAATAAACGCGCGCGTTTGTTTAACATTAATCTTTGAATTTACGCTTTGGCCATAATTCGTTTTACTATATACTCGTATTTGCACTAAATCGATACAACGTTATTTGTGACCGACATTTGTAATCGTAATTCGAGAATAGACTGAACTCGCTGGATCTCTTTAGATAAATCGGACCAAAGTAAATTGTATAAATGCATTGACACATGAATAAAAATGAAGAGGTTAAACAATGCGACACTCTTGGCTGACCTTTAATTGTATTACACACGTTTTATATGCTGGATGACTTGTAGAGACAGAAAATGTATATGTTATTTATGTTCTCTATATACTGATGATATAAATATGCAAGTTTTAATTATTTTAATGAATTTATAGTATATAATCAAACTCAAAAGAAAAATCAGTAGGTATGTAATGCTACGATTACACGGACTGATACTTTTCTCAGTTGACAACTGTCGCTGCCATCGACAGTTGGTAACAGTTGACGACAGTTCATGTAGTCACCCAAACAGTCAACTACGTATTTTTTAACTGCAACCCTAGTTTCGAAAAAGAAGTTTCGTAGTAATTCGTATAATAATAAAATTTAATCATTACAGGATTAAGTTTGCCGGTCAGTCAGTCACAAATAAAATTATTAAATATTTAAAATGCAAACAATATAATAATATCGGACAAATGTTCAATTTTGGGACAGTGACCCAAATTGGTAGAGTGAGTCAAGTCCAACTTAGGTAAATGATCGCGTTGCTCGCAAGGAAGTAATGCACAGGCGTCCACTTGATGCTTTAATATATCGCAGCCAGCAGTAAGATGCATGTTTATTGATAACCTTGAAATGGCCACTCTGAAAATAAGGATCTAATTTTTCAACAGCGACAAAAACCAATTATTCCATCTCGGTGGTTTCCGTGAAATATAGACTATTTCCTGTAAACTGTGACTTGTAGCCATAGAACCAGTTCAGCAGAATCGTCCGTTGGGACAATACACGATTTAGTACAGTCAGGGTTAGTTAAGATCGAGTAAAGACTAGTGCTGCTTCTTACATGTTATTTTTTAGGAGTTCATAAATAGGGCCCATATCCACAGCAAAAGCGTCCGTTTGGACCATAACCGATTTATTGTGGTCAGGATTGGCTAAGACTATAGTGCTGCTTCTAAAATTATTATTTAGGCTCTAGATTGACTCCCAACTTATTTGATCGACCTCAGTACTGTAAACTCAATGATGTCAGACACTTTATCCCTGTTTGATTGAATTCCTGAATCTGAAACCACTGATACAATAGAATCCACCATTTGGTTTCAGTGCTATCTTAAAACCAGTTCAATGATACTCATAGCATATACGATCTATTTATTGAGGATATGAAAATACATTTAAATTTATAATGAAGGACTCAATAAAAGGGAATAGGTCAGTGAGAGATGGATTTTTACGCCATTTCACCTTGCGATCTCCGAACTCCTTATTAGCTACTAAGAAAAAATTATAAAATATTTTTTTAGACATTATCAAATCATGGCTCAATATTGGAAATTGATATTTCCATTGATATTTTTATGTTTAACCTTAAGACTTCTGTACTATTACCAAATATGGGATATTTTTAAATATCACTTGGACTACCAGTGTCCCATATATGGTAAGTTTTATAGCTCAAAAGTAAGTAAAAGGTTTAAAACGAGGAGAGAAACAATAATCGATTTGATATATTGTTTTTATTTAAAACTATAATTCGTTTTCATCTATAAATTCTATTGTCAGTGGAAGCATTTTGACGTTACTTTTTCCAAATGGATTTTGTAAAAAGGTTTATTTTAGAAATTTATATTAGAAACCGCTTCTGTAAAGAACTCTTGCTTCATCGTTTTGACCAAAATTTCAATTTCTTAAACCTGTTTAAAAAAGGAAGGCCAGTAAAAGAAAGAAAGTAAGGTTTTTTTGACTTGAAATAATATGATTCCCCCAAACTTCCTACTAGCGCTGATATCAGAAAATTGGTGTACTTTAGCATCCCTAGAGGAACTCCTTTGGTGATGGGTGTGGATTCCAATTCTCACCACATCGTGTGGGGTAGCTCAAAACCCAACCTCAGATGAGAAGCACTACTTGGCTTCTTGGCTGTATCTTATTTATAAATCGTCAATAATCGCTGGGATCCTACTTTTGTGACGGCTAGAAGACAAGAAGTGCTAGACCTGACTACATGTAGTAGTAACTAACAAGTATTGGGCATCAGGTCTTTCGGTGATTTTATAATTGAACAGGCACGGATGAGTCATCAAATATGAGGATTATTTTGAGGAAGTTTCCTCAAAATATATTTTTGTGATGAATATAAAGCAAGTCAAGTCAGACATTGTCGACCAGATTTGTTGCGCCGATTAAGCGGTTACCAATTCATTATTCATCAGATACATTTTGGTAAGTTATTCGATATTTAATAATTTTATAGATCATAAAAAGATGGCCGACACCTTTTCAAGAGAAAAGCCAATCAAAAACCCTTTAAATGAACAGGACAAACCATACATCCATGTGTTACAATGCTCTGGCATTAAGGATCGAAATACGAATGAAGCAAGGACAGACGAAGAAGAGGTGTAACGTAAAGCGAGTTAGGATGGTGAGCCAGTACCTAATTCCAACACTCGAGATACTCTATCTGACTCGAAAGAAAGCGTCCTATAAGAGGATACTCTGTTATGACTGCTCTTCTCCACAAGAACGCGGAAAAGAGAGAAGGTCCTAACAGTACCAGTCTTTCAATTTTGAAAAATCTGTTGCTCCTATACTTTCAAGTTACAAAGGTGTCGGCCATCCTCAACAAGAGGAAAATCAGACTTCCAACCGACGATGGGCTTAGCGAGTTACAACATTCTGAGGTTGTACTCGTATATAATATATATATGCATCACTGCACAGACGGCCAGGAGAATTCCAAGCCAAAGCTACGTAGTGGGCACTGGGCACTCCGGATGTGGTGTAGTTTTAAAACCCCAGTTAGATTAACAGCAAATCCCAGGGTCTTAGAAGTGGAATCATCCATACAAGAGGCTAGAAGATGTGGATCATTCTCATCAAGAGAAAAGCCTGACTTTTAACAGACTATGGGCCAATAAGTTACCACATCTAGTTGCTTTAATATAAGCTACATCACTGCAAAGCGGCCAGGAGTAAACCAAGCCAAAGCTATGCAGTGGACGTGGCGAAGTCTCGTAATTCCTGGAACCTAATAGTAAATCACAGGATTATAGTAGTGGAAGCAGCCACAATAGAGTTATTTAGTATACAGAGTAGAACGGAAGATTACAATGGGTCCATAATGAAACTTGCGTGCAACTTTATCTAAGAAACGTATACTCCAAAACCAATAAATCTAATCTAACTTGAGGAAGATGAATGATAGCGGCAGGAATGGGTTCAATCCATGATTCCACGTGCACATCAGTTAACAATGATAAGCAATAGTTTACTAATGTCAAATATAATACGAGGTAACAATTTTTACACCAGGCAGACAAGAGGCTGTTTAGATACCAGTAACATTTGGTCATGGCTATTGGATCAAAGCCCACATTCACAACTGATGAACCTTTGTGCCAGTTTGTCTTCAGGAGTAGTGGTTGCTCATGATACAATGCAAACGCACGACAAAGCAAAAGAAGCTGGTGACCATATTATCAGTAGTGAAAGTTTTGGAAGTTTTAGATGTCAGAAAATATATTATGTAGACCTATTGATCTTCCAGACAGCTGTTGATGTGTTTGAACAAAGATATGTTGTTGTTATTGCAGACGATACTGATTTCTTAACTCTCCTGTGTTTCTATGTCTAAATGGAGAATAATAAAATTATATTAAACCAGAGTAAAGGCGTGGAGCAACCATCATTTAACAATGGAACAATTAAACTACATAATCGACATTTGGATTAAAAGTCTGCAACAGTTTGCCTTTTTTAATGCTACTTTGGTGTGTAACATCTCAGCTGTTTTGTCCTTTAATAATTTGGATTAACTTTGATACAGGAGTATCTCCAACTAACAATTATTGTATAAAAGTTGGTCAAAATGATCTAATAATGGTATAAAAATACAACATTCTGACTGAATTGGCGAAGAATTTGGTGACTATATAGTCATTATTGCTAAATAGCTGTAATATGACTAAATAGTCAAAAATTCTAAATCGTGACGATATAATAGCTACATAAAGTGGTCATTTTACCAATTTAGTCAAATTATTGTTATATGTTACTATATTATATGTTTTGCGTAGTTCTAAAT
>JAAAKO020031867.1:0-13224 GCA_010015015.2 Bolitophila cinerea | reverse complement strand
CAGCCTTCTCATTTCCCTCGTAATCGGTATGACCCGGTATCCATATGAGTTCAACAGAATTAAGTTGAGCTAATTGTATCAGTTTAGTTTGACATTCATTGACAAGACACGATATAGTTCTATTGGACAGTGCTAGGCTAATTCATCCCGAGCACAATTTGTCCCCGCACAATTTTTGGAGTTTCAATTGTTTAATATACAAATACTTTTAAAATATTAATTTAATATTAATTATATTTTAATTGTTTTGAAGTTCGAATGAAACTAAATTATTATTCGTGGTGCATCGATATTTATATGTAAATTGGGTATAGTTGTCAAAACACTTTGACCTATAAATATCGATGCAAAGTGTTTTACAGAGTGTTTTTATAAAAATATTTGTGAGCTGCAGAAGTGAATACGCCTACTGCATCACATTTTTGCTTTACAATAACAACGTTATAAAATTGCGGATTGATACAAAAACAACACTATAAAATTGCAGATTGAGGGATGTGTAATATAGTACTCTACGACCGACACCATTTCCCATTATTTCTATTAATAAACAACTCTTGAAAACCGTGGATTAAGGGATGTGTAATAGTACTCTATGACCAACACCTTTTTCAATATTAATAGATACCTACAGAATATGTTGATTTAATTTAAAAACAATTCAATATAAGAATAGGCTGAGAACACAAAGCAAAAAATGCTAGTTTTACATTTTTTTTTGTATTTTATAGTCTTTTTAGATTTTTATTTGTGGGTGATTTGTGCGGGGACGAATTGTGTCATGGACGAATTGTGCTCGGAATGAATTATGCTCGGGACGAATTGTGCGGGGATGAATTGTGCAGTATTAATTGTGCGGTATGAATTGTACGGGACGAATCATCCGGTCACCATGTACACCTATTATATATTATTATTATTATTTTAAATATATTTCGTAATATAAAATGTATTTTTTAGATTAGAGAAGACATTTTCTATATTTTTAATATTATCAAACATATTATTAGTATTCTTGATATTTTTGATATATTTTCAATATTTGTAATATTGATGAATAATATTTGATATTCTTGGTAATTTCAAGTAATAATTAATTTATATTCTTTATATTCTTGTAATTAAAAATTATTATGCACATTCCTAAATATTTTATGGTATTCGAAAATATTTTCAGTATTCACAAATATTTTTAGTATTTGCAAATATTTAACGTTTTTTTAGTTGCACGTTATGGCTGTGGCAACGAGATTCAAATATATTTTATATGGCGTTCCATTGTTACATGACGACAAAATTGAATTAGCTATGGTTGTGGGGTGACCAGCACATCTTATATAGTTTTATTTGTTTCTATAATAAAATGCGCGTATAGGATATTTTTCGTTTGTTTTTGGCTGCGGGATTTTGTTTGCTGGATTTTGACGGCGAGATTTCATACCCAACCTAATTTTAAAATATATATGAGATATTTATTAAACTTTGTAAGATTGTGTATTATGAATTATTATGTAGTTCTATAGTTCTTTAAACCCACGCTTTATAAAAACAACAGATCTTGAAAAATTTGGTTTCACTCTATATAAACATAAGTTTATGGAATAATGTTGTTATCCAGAAAAAAAGACCACGCACAAGTGCGTGACCTTTTTAAAAACAAAATAACAATTTTCAAAAAATACTTAATTTATTTGAAAACTTTTCAAGCCTAAATATTAGTTCGAGATCTATGGGTTTCGAGATCCGTGGGATTTGAGAACTGTTATTTGCAACTCTATCTTCCAAAGTTTACTATCCCAATGTAATTCCAAATGAGACGGATTTTCAAATAGTGACTGTTCTATTGTCGTTTCCATTTTACTTCCATTTATCGTACAACCTCGATAAATGGTGGCTGAAGAAATAACAAAATTTGAAACATCGTAGCTTAGACTCTTTGCAGTTGCTATAAATGAAGAATTTGCTTGTCGAAAAAAGAGCTGTTTGCAATCCCAAGTGTACGTAGCTGGTGGCAAAAACTCGGCTTCTGCGTCACTAGTTGCTTCCAGTATAACTGTCTTATTGATTTCAGATACAGATTTGTAATGTTTTTGTTTTATATAAATCATTTTTATCATCTTTTTATATTTGGTTCTTATTTTCGAAGCAAAAACATTGTCTACCTTGTCTACTCTACTTATTGATCGAGCTCATACGATCTTCGCTTTGCTACATAAGAAAATATTTATCTTCTTGTGATACGCTAGTCATGTCCATCACATTTTACCAAGAAACGTTAAAAAATTTCCAAATTTGCCATTTTACATAATTGTTTTATCCGTGTTTCTCGATTTCTCTTTACCCAGATTTTGGTATTATTTGAACAGCTTCATCTGTAAACCCAGCAAAATATATTATCCATCCATCCATCTTAACAGGTGTATTTACTTTTATCTACACTTCAGGTAGTTTATACTGGCATATTTGGCAGCATCCAAAAATGTTTCTTTCATTTTATTTTGATAGCAAATAAAAACTAATATAAGTTGTTCCTTTGATTGGTGCCGAGAAAAATAAAAAATACTTTACCGTAAATAAGTTATGAACATATAATAATCGAAATTCAAAATTAATCTATAACATAAACTTTGAGAAAATATATAATTATACTCATTATAAATAAAATGCATGGTTCATTTCAAACCGATAGAATAATTTCGATAATTGAACAAACGTTAAACTTAATTACAAACTCTTATAAAAATAAAATATTCATGTACTTTTTATTGTAAAAGCTCACTGAAAAAAGAACTGCATAATTGAATAACTTTTATAAACACCACCCTTATTACCGAATATTGTCTGGCGCTGGGGTGGGGTATAAATTAAAGAATTCGTATATAAGGTACTCCCTGAATTTGTATATTAGTAATGAATTTACATTAAACATGGATTCCGATCTAAACGCATCCGGGGCAGTCCGGCTCTTGATCCTTGTGTTGCGTTTTTGTGGTCTCTGGCGTGAACCATCCGCAAACTGGTGCAGCTCCTGGTTCTACAATCTGTACACAGTTTTATTTCAAGTGTTCTTCACATTTATGTATACTACATTTAAACTTATTAACTTTATGAATCTATCAAATTTGGATGAAATCACTCGTGCCATGTTCATTGTTATGACTGAAATGCTACTCATCCTGAAGATCATTAATTTCTATGTGCGCCTGCAGCAATTCCAGGAGTGTGTCCGTACGGTGTCTGACATGAAAGGTCTTAGTGTTGCTGAGGTAGTTTTAGTGGAGCGTCGCTTGAACTTCTTTAGTCGTATTATTGTATGGTATCTGTCAGTGGCCAATTTGGCTGGTGTGTTTTCGTATGCCAGTCCGTTTTTCTCAAACGAACCAATACTACCGTATCCTGGCTGGTATCCATTGGACTGGCAACACAACGCACGTGACTATTGGATTGTGTACATTTATCAGGTGTTGGGAATGTTCTTTGAGAGTCAGACATTGGTGGTTATTGAGTTACTTCCGGTGTTTCTTATGATTATGATCAGTGTTCAGTTTGAGATTCAGGGCAAGCGGTTAAGAGAGATTGGATTCGATGGCGAGACTACGGAAAATGTTCAGCACCAGATGGCTGTAAAGCAGATTGTTGTTCTTATAAAGATGCATCATCAAACGATGAGGTTTGAGTTTATAGTTTATTTAGATTTTCTACTAATTATTTTTATGTTATATAAAAGCGTTGTGGAATCCGTCGAGGACATGTTCTCATTGCCTTACTTCTTCCAGTTCCTATTCAGTGGAATCGTGCTTTGTGTTTCAGCTTTTCAGATTGCCATTGTAAATCTGCAAAAACTCCACAATCACATAATTTATGATTTTTGTTTTTTCACATAGATGAAACCCACTGAAGCGATTGCCGAGTTCGTGTTCTACGTGAGCTTCGTCATGACCATGTTGACACAGATATTCTTACCATGCTACTTTGGAAACGAGATTATGCTGAGGAGTCAGTCTCTGCTAAATGATGTGTATCACTCAAACTGGACTGACATGTCACAGAGCTACCGCAAGATTGTCATCATACTGATGGAGCGCCTCAAGCGACCTCGTACCGTACTCGTTGGTCACATGTTTGGTCTGACGCTGGATAGTTTCTCAGCTGTAAGTATATATATTAAATTATATGATTTTGTGGTTCAATATTCGATTATATTTTTGTTGTGCAGGTGCTAAACAAAGCGTACAGTTTATTTGCAGTGCTGCAGAATTTTGTGAAATAGTTTTCCCGAACAGAAATGATTCTCGGATTCTACGAGTTCTAAAATAGTAGAAGCTCGGATTTATTGAGCTCGAATACATCTAGAAACTATAGCTAGATAGTCTCGAATAAAAATATAAAATCTAATTTGTATTCAAGATTATTTCTAGATAAATCCGAAAAAATAATATTTACCCTCAATCAGGCTCGCAGTAATTATCGTGGCTAATTTGTAAAATAAAGAATAATTCGAATCTATATGTTATAAATAAATAAAGATCAGCACGAATATGGCTCAATAGATGTTTTTTTTATTAAACTATATTGGTAAAAAATACTCTAAAATATAAATAAAAATATGCCAAATAAATATATTTAATATATATACCGGAGCGGGGCTTAGACACACTCACTGAATTCGAATTTTACAACAGAAACCTAAAAAAAAAAAAAATAATTATTTTGAGAAATATAAAAAATACTAGAAAATAATTCAAAAATAGCTTAAATCTAATTATTTTTTACTAAATGTTTTAATTCTATTGCGAGTCATTTAAATGAATAGGGAGCACATTCCCGAACATTAATTTTACTGGAATCCAGTTCTAAAGTTATATTAGGAACTCGATCCTGTTTTTTTATAATCAAAGAAAAGATTCTCTTTTAATTTATTATATAGGAGTCCTTTAAGGAATGAGGCGCCTTCAGCGGACATTTGTGGAATCAATTAACATGGACCCTAGTCTGCCAAAAATAGAAGTAATTTACGGAACTTTAAATAATATAATTTAAAACAGAAATATCTTTAGAGGTTATAGATTTTTTGTTTAATAGATAATTTTAATTTACTTTTTAAAAGGTATAAATAATATCAAAAATTATCTGAATTGCATTATATTTTTATGATCGGAAGGTCAACCTCATAAAGATAAATGGTTTTTGAACATTTATTTTTAAATTTATGTTATGTCTGTTTTTGTCCAAGCTATGTGAGTTTTTTTTTTTATTTTAAAATCTCAATAAAAAAATATGTCTTGATGGACATTTTTAAAAGTGTATCAGTTAGAAGCAATAATATAGAACTTTTTTTAGTAATTTAAATATTTTTACATTTTACATTTTTTACTTGTTTTTTTATATGTTTTGCAAATAATTTAGAAAAGTATTTTGAGACTCGAGAAAAGCTCAACATTGGTTTTTCTACTAGAATTATTTTAGAGAAATACAATAGATCGATACTAGCTCGGATTTCTGTAAACTCGGAATTTAAGAGTTATTTGCAGTTCGGGTAGGTAAAGAACTATTTCTTGGAAATTGATAGGAGTTTTTAAAACTAGGAATTCTATTATTTCTGCTGTCTCTGTTGGAGCGAAATGTAGCTGGTTGTTTGAATTATACAATATAAGCGTTTTTTTTTCATAAAATATACGATTGTTTAAGGTACTCTTTTTACAAAATATCTTCAATATAAAAATTATCAGGTAACTGTAAAACTGCGATAACCTTGAAGTAATTCGTAAAATAAACAAATTTAAAAAAATCAGTAAATACATGGTAGTGGCACGTAACAAGATTACGAAAAATATATATATACTTTATATGCCATATTTATTTAAATTAGACACCACAATTAACTAAAACAATCAACATAATCTTCTCTGATTTCCTTATGTACTTGTGCAGGCAATCGATGATAGCATTTTTTTTAGTCCAGTCAATAGAGTTAAAAAAGCTTTGTCTTGCAAAAGGTCGGGGAAAACTTTTATTTAGTTTTTTTTTTGGAGTATTTACTGTTAAGTAAGCTGCTAACTAGCCCATAATAATCTGTAATTCTTTGTCTAACGATGATTCAATGAAATCGTCGTATCGTAATTTTTTGGCGTTCTGTTCTTTTTGTGGAATTATCGTCTCCGGCAGAGTTTAAAATTTTTAAATATAAAGTTTCGTAAAATGGTAAGTATTTGTCGTAAAACAATTTATATTTGTGTAAACATATTAAAAAGTGCTCTTCGTTTAATGTTGATTAACAAAATTTTATAATCCAGATTTTGTAAAGCAGAATTTTAAATAGCATAATTTTATAAAACAGAATTGGAAACGTGAATATCGAAAAAAACGCTCCACTTGACAAATACGTTGACGTAAGAAATACTTTTTTGTATTTTTTTTTATTTTGGTAAAAAAGTTTTTTTGTTACAAAAGTTTATTTTTGGTAAAAAAAATGTAATTCAATCTTTTTCATGAAAAAAATAATATTTGGGAACAATTTGTTTTTATTTTCTCTTCATTTGAACCCTAATGATGTTTAACTTCATCATATTGTAAAACTAAATTTTGAAAAGAAGATTTTTTTGAAAAAACGGAATTTTGTTGCCATTGTATTGTGTTGGAGAAGTTTAAAATTCATTCATTCAATTCATTCATTTATTTTTTTACAGATTTAATTTTCATTATTTCATATTTTTTATATTTTTTTTTCAAAACATTATTTGTCATTATGACTACTTCACAAAAATTATCAGAGAGGGAGCTAACACGAAGGAAGATGCTTATTACTATCTGTGAATATTTTGCTGTCACTAAAGAATATGAATGATCGTAACCCGATAAAAAGGGTACGCGTAAGTGTTGATATTGTTTTTTTTTGTACGATTGAGTTACAAACCGCGAGAGTATTTCCGCTCTTACACACACAAATCCGTGAAAGAGTACCCGCAACCCGATTCTGAGACCTACGGAGTACCTTTGCTATCCGACACCAGGCCTGACGATGTACGTGTACCGCTGTGCCAAATTAGTCCTGGTGGGGCTGAGAAACCTACTTGAAGGGATTAACCTGTCAGCCCGCTCGATGTAGTAAATAAAATCAGTGTTGCAACATGCAGGGTTGTATTGGAGTTTTTTTTGTGTTTTTTGAGAAGTTAGTTATTAAGTTATTTTTTTCTATGTGAATTTTATTAAAATTAAAATCTCTTATTTTGTTCGATTGAGTTTCCGTAATTTATATTTGGTGTTTGAAAAAGAGAAAGATTTCTCCATGGCTCAGTGACCCACGACTACGGTTGACTCTTAACCGCTGAGTCTGGGCCAGGCATTGAAATATCACTTGTTTTTGTTTAGTTCTTTCTAATCTGGTTCGTTACACCATTGATATCAAATTCACAAACATTAAATGAATGCAATCAAGCAAAAGAGATTTAGGTGTTTTTTTTAAGAAAAACTTCCTAAATAAGCTCAACTCAAAGAAAGGCTGAATAATTAGGCAGAATTAGCTTTTATTCAGTTCCTTTTTCAGCCAACCTACCAAGGCAGTATTCAATTCTAAAATCAGCTTCTGGCTAAATAATTCTTGTTCCACTTTGCCTTATACAGCTTGATGGTTTCTTGGGATTTGCAAAGATGAGAGCAGAAATGAGATTTAAACCGGGTAGCTTTCGTTACCTAAAACTATTAATCTATTTATCACAAAGAAATTAAATAAATATTTAAAATAAAATAAAGTGGAATACAAGTTAGAACATCTTTATACACGATTTTTGCATATAAAACCTCCTAAGTTGTATATAATTTTAGCACTTCTAGACATTTAAGATATTAAGAGCATGACTTTTATTTAAGGAAAAAGTTTTTTAAATGTTATTAAAGGTCTAAACCGTAAAATATTTTAATTGTGAATACAGCTATATATTTCTAATTTTTTTTTCAAGGAGGAGGGATATGGGGACTGTTAATCTGCCAATGCCGTGCACGATATATGTTTAATCAGCAAACGTATCCTGAAAGAGAAAAAATCTATAGACCAAATCACGAGTGACTGGCCAAATAACTTAAAAAAAAAATGGTTTGTAGTGGAAGTTTTATTATATATATATGGAAAACGCTTGCAGGTTGCCACCATTTCTGGATTTTACCATTAACATAACATTTAACATAACCTAAACTCCGAAAGACATCGACGTCAAAAGAATAGTTGTCACTTTTAATCTACTTCTGGAGCGAACAGGCGTCATAACACAGTTAGGGCTGAACAAAATATGAAAAAAATAAATTGTGTTTTTTTATGGTCATAAATTGAACGTATTCAACATTTTTATAGACAATTAATGGTAATTATTTGTGGTGTGTTGCTTTTTCATATTTTACATAATCCTTACATAATTCCAAAAATATCATGAATTGTCAAATTATTTTCATGTTTATTCCAAAATGGCGTAATACGGCAGGTTGTTACACTATTTTTAGTATGACAGGGGTGGCAACCTGCAAGCCGTTCCCCTACATATATTTTCCCCAAAAAATGTTTCGTAAGGGGCCTTATTAACTAACTTCGAGTCATTTAATCGAGCTGAAACTTGGCCCATGGGCATGTTGCCGATGACAATGCATTCTTACCTAATATGGTCAAAACCGTTAATTGGGCAAAAGGGGTAAAAATTTAAAAGATTTTTTTTTATTTTTGTAAAAATATCACCATCTTTAAATTTAACACTTTGCTGCCAAAAAAAAATTAGGGGTGGTCAAATACATATACTAAGAAAAAAGAGTTGAGAATTTATATGAAAAACATTGTTTTTTAAGGTTGATTAATTTCGTTTTTTTAGTAAAGATTCGAAGTAATTCGGCCAATCGTATTTTTCGGACAATCTTGATTCTGCCTGAGAATGAAAAATGTCATTGAAAATAAAAAATAAAAAAAATCTAAAATTTTGTGAGTAATTCATTTTCTCTAAAATGTATTAAAAACGAAATATTATCAATAAAACATGTTTTGGCCGTCATTTCGCAATATTTTCAAATTTAGTGCCCATCATTTTTAAAATTGACAAATACGAACTTTACTCGGCCTTTTGCAAGACAGAACTACATATTGACTGGACTGTTTGTCAAAAATGTCCACTTAATGTGTATATAAATAAATGCAAAAACTGAATAATGGATTTACGCACGCAACATTGTTCTTCTATAACTACATATATACGTATAATTACGTGCTTTATTGTATATATATATAAGAGAGCTACATTTATATATTATATACACTATAAAGAGATCTTTTTAAAGAAACCGGCGATTCGAAAAAAAACGTGCGCGACCACACTAGCATGCTAATCCAGTGATAACATAATAAAACACAAAACAATATCAAGTCGAAGTGGAAGACGCCGACGGACGCGAATGACGTCTTGATCGCGCGCAGTGTTTTTTTTGCCTTCTTCTTTTTCTTCTTCTTCGGTGTGTAAGTGATCTTATAGGCTGTGCAGTGTGCACAAGCGTGAAGTGATTACATTAAATTATAGTAATATATATATAGTTTTTTCGAATGTGTCTGTGATTAAATTCGCTTGTCTACAGCCAAACAGGTAGATCAAGAAATCCTTGGTACGGCTGCTATTTATATACATATATATAATATATAATATATAAAGGTCGGTTACACTTAAATATATTTCAAGTGGTTTTACCATTGTTTTGGAGCTTCTTCCCGGCAGTTGAAATACGGCTGGTTAATTGTGCGGATGTATACCAGAGCGAATTGACTAACTGATTTACTTTTGGAATACCTCAGGATAAAAAAGGATATAATATCAAGATGCAATCTGTATTGTTGATATTCGGTTTAGTGCTAGTAAGCTGTGTTTGGAGCGCAAAATTTCGTAAGTATTTTTTTCTTCGGATGATCGATAGAATAAAATTATAATTAAAAGCGATCTTGGTCTAATGTTTGAAAAAAGTATGTTTTATGCTTTTTTAATCAGATTTATTCAATATAATTAATATTTTCGTTCGGATGATTCTTTTGTGCGTATTCGTAGCCAGTGATCTGCCTCAATGTAATTACGGTGATACGCAATGTCTGCCCGGTGTGATAACGAAGATTCTAAACGAGAACCCAAACGGTCACTCTGGATTGTCAATTCCACCGCTAGAGCCATTGCACATTAACACAATCGACATTGTACAGGGCGGTGCCGGGCCAATTGCTATTGATTTGCATTTCCAAGATCTTGACCTCACTGGAATCAGTAATGCTACGGTCAAGAAAGTCAAGTAATTATAATCGTTTTTTCTCTTTTCTCTGATGTGTTTTATTTTTGGACCTTTTAATATTATTCTGTCTCATCTCCACATTTAGCGGCTTTGGATCAGATCCCACTACCAGCAAGTACGAGATCTTTGCACGCATTCCAAGGCTTCATCTCTTTGGTGACTATACAATCAATGGAAAAGTGTTGATCCTTCCCATTCAGGGCGTTGGCAAGTCAACGCTGAGTTTTGATAATTTTGACATCAGCATTAACTTCGTGCCCAAGGTGATTGTGAAGCATGGCAAGGAATACATTCAAACGGATAGTTTTTCGCTAGACTTTGAAACGTCAAAATTGTCAATCCATTTTACCAATCTATTCAATGGAGACAAGGTGCTGGGCGATAACATGAACCTATTTTTGAACGAGAACTGGCGTGACATTTTGAAGGAACTGAAACCAGCTATTAACTTTGCCATTCAGCAGATTTTGGAGAGTATTATCAATCGGATATTCGCTAAGGTGCCGTACAAGTTGTTGTTTTTGGAGTAGAAACCCAATTGTGGTTCGTATTAAATGTAGTAAGCGGCTGACGATTTGGTTAGGGTTTCTATAAAATGTAAATGTCCCGTGGATTATGTGTAAACTATTAAAAATTGAGTGATGCTAATAAATAAGTTTATTTTAATAAAAGTGTTTTAATTTTTCAATACATGCATACGTTTTTAAATGGTAAAAAATACCAAATTTTTATTTTTTGTATTTATGATATTATTTTCAGCACAAAATATACGCGAATATTTTTTTTTATAAAAAATAAATTAGCACATATCTTTATTATATTTTATTATTATACTATTATTAAAATTACAGTTTTCTATAAATGACATCCAGTATAAAACAGATATTCGATAATCTAATGTATTCACGTTCAACATATTTTAAATTTAGTCATAAAAATACAAAAATGTCTAAAAATTCTAAAATTATGCATTTAACCCTTTATAGTGGGACTAGGGTTCTTCTCTTTCCCAGTAAAAAATACTTTTTTTTAAATCCAAAAAATACCGTTAAAAACTAAAACGTAAAGTATTTTTTGTAGCTAAAAGTGTCAATTACATAAAAAGAAATGTATTTTTCATTGTAATACTACGATGAATAGATTTTTGGGTAATTTTGGTAGGTTATTTGGGCACTATCGAACTGTTATCATAGGGTGGTGGTACGGGAGGTGTGGGACCACCAAACTCAGACAGAGAGAGAGGAGAAAAAATGAAGAGATGAAAATTGAAAAAAAAAAAAATAGATGAAAACGGAGAGGAAAAGAGTTTGATTAAGAGAGAAAAACGAATGAAAGGGGAGATATAGAGAGAGGGACAGACCCGTAAGCGTATATCCATATGTTGCAATTTTGTCTACTAAATGTCCTTAAATGACTTTAAATTGGTCATATAAATCGAAATATTATAGTTTATTTAAATATGGGAAACAAATATATAATTTAAATAATTATTTAAGATTGTTTTTGAGATTTTTATTATTATCATTTATAGTGTGTAGTTTTTTGCCTTTTTATTGATTTTATTTCTTTTTGTTTTATATTATACTATATACAATACTACTCTAACAAGACAAGTGCAATTTTGACTGTGATTTTTTTTCTATTTGGTTTAACTGAATCGGCAATTATGTCAGACATATTATTAACGCGATTCCTATACAAATATCTACATCAAAGTTTTCACAAAATTTAATGAATTAATGATATTTTCTCCATTTCTTTAACTTTTCTTTGAGGATCATTTGGAAGTAATTTCGTGATGATACCTGAGCTGCTAGAATGTTAAACTTGGATTCATTGTTCCAAACAACGGACTGCTATTTAATAAGAACCCAGTTCAAGTGTTCTTAGGCCATTTCAACCTTCATCTTATCTGCCTTTGCATTTTAAATGGTTTATTATTTTATATTTGATAATCACATAATTTTTTTTTTTTTTTGAAAATGTTCTTTGTAAAAGCCAAATCCAATCTTATGGATGTTCTGAAGACATATTCCACGAAATATATTCATATTTGATTCCTCGTTTCAGACTTCGATTAATCCGAGGACCGTTGAAAGTCGGTTTATACCAATGAACTTTATAAAATCTCTAGTATATGTGATTTATTCACAGGAATACTGCATGACTTTAATTATTTAATTGATTAAACATTTTCTGTATTACATTTGTGATACACTTCATTTTACAATTTAAACATACATACATATCAATTTTGTATATACAAAATTGATTTCTAGAGACAAAATTTATAAACCAAAATTTACAGTCTTAAATCGAAGATATTTAAAAATAAATAAATTCAGACTTTCTTTTTGCCTCCATTTAAATTTAAATTTAGGAATTATGTCGTACCAGAAATACGTAATAAAATGTATATTTTCAGAAGTTGGGTCTAAATGTTTGAGTTTTGAAAAAGCTAATTTGTTTAGTTTTGAGAGCTACACATTTATTATTTAATAATAAAAAAAACAAATTCAAAATAGTATCAAAATACAAGGAAAACTTACAAAAACTAATAATATTATTTTCATATTCCAGATTTCTAAAAAAACAAACTGCAAATTATGTCGCAACAGAATTTCTGAATTTATATAGAAATTCAGCCAGAATTTCTCAACATTTATTGAAATTTAATTATTTGTATGAAAACATATACATATTTTTTCTTTTTGCACAAAACCACGATTATTTTCACTACTAAATTTGTTTGATTTATTTTCATACGCCAAATAATAGGCTACCCGCCATACAACTCGAATGCAGCAACTTTTTAGGTTGATGGAAAATCTCGACATTACAGTCATTTACATAGGGCGCACACACTCCACTCTTGACTGGCACTCTTGACTGTTTGACATGACTGATGGCAAACACACAAAATCAAAT
>JAAAKO020031856.1:0-13231 GCA_010015015.2 Bolitophila cinerea | reverse complement strand
CCTTGACTGGAACCCGCAGGGCCGAAGGCGGAGAGGACGACCGAAGGACACCTGGAAGAGGTCCCTGGAGAGAGATCATGTTGCCGCCGAAACCACCTGGCTGCAAGTCAAGACGCTCGCTCCAAACCGGGTCCAATGGAGGGGGTTCGTGGACGCGCTATGTGCCACATTGGCATAAGCGTCGTAAGTAAGTAAGTAATTAAATAGCTTTAAAGCTCGTTACATATATATTATATATATTAAATTCTATAGAACAAAACTGCAGTATGTTATTCTTCAATTTATATCCTCATCATTTTTATTTAAAACTGAACAACATCTAATAAAAAAGTGGTTTAATCTCCTTGCGACCGACTCTATATACAATGAACCCATCAAGTGGATTAAAAACGCCAAACAAATTAAAAATATATAGATAAATAATTGCTCTTTTCCTGGATCTTCGTGTGTTTTTCTATGAAAAGGCTTTAAAATATATTCTAGGAACCCACGCACAGAATTTTCTATATTATCATGAATAATTGTAATTCTAAGAAAAATCCCCCGCTCCGCGTCGCGTCCGTTGCCGTTGCCGTTGCGTCGCCGCCCCCAATGAATCGTAAACCATTTAATTCCCTTTTGCTGGAGGAAAACATTAAATATACTATGTTGTTAATAAAACACGCGCGCCTCATTCACAATTCCACAGCATATTATAACAGTGTGTATCACGACAATATCAATGTGTGCGTGTTTTTGTTTGTTTATTTTCTTTATGAAAATTTCGTTTGTTTGATGTTGAAATTGTGTTTTTTTTTTGTTTTGTGCAATATTTATGTAAAAGGTTTTAAAGATTTACATATATCTATAATGTATATATATATATTGCGCATACGGGTATTTCAACAATAATATCGGAAACGCAATTTTGATTATATAAAACGTATTATAACAAACATGTTTTTAAGTAGCACATTATTCTCGTATTTTATTTTATTGATGTGTTTACGTTATTTACATTTAAATAGGATTATATCAAAAAAGGAATTGGTAATTGTGTGTTCAATGCAACATCTTATAATATATTGAAGATGGAGAAGACCTTTTCTGGAACAGCGCAGTGAATTTATAATTAAAGGATACATGTCTTTGTTTACTTCAGGCTCGCTTATATTATATGTATAAATTGTAAAAAAGGAATATGTAAATGAAGGGCGAAGGAATATAAAGTAAATATTTAAAACATACTCAAATCGGGGACTTAGTCGTTCTTTCATACTCAGTAGTTTTCACACAACATGATTTTGTATATAGAGTCTGACAACCTACCGCCCTTTTTAACTGATAGAGATAATCCTATACTTTCACTGGTTTTACGTGTTTTAAGTAAACGATTTTATCGAGTATTAAATCGTGTACGAATCAAAATTCACACAACTAGAAGTTGACCACTTTTTTAAAGGGTGTCTTTTTTAAACGTGTGGTTTTCAATCTGGCACTACTTTTTTTAAAGATGGTCTTTTTGACAGCTGTTACTTGATTTATGCTCAGTTTGGTTTGCCATTTCATAATGAATAGACTTACATCCTGAACAGCGCGTCTCACATTCGGTGAATGGGCCCAAAACGAGATGTCAACCTATCCAGTTTTTCATAAGATTTTTTTTTAAGCGATGAAGCTCACTTTTGGTAAAATGGGTACGTTAATAAGCAAAATTGACGCATTTGGAGTGATCCACAAGCCATTGTTGAGACGCGGTTAAATCATCAAAAAGTCAGAGGGAATCATTGGTCCATATTTCTTCAAAAGTGAAGCCGACCATAATGTTACAGTCAATGGAAAAAGCTATAGAGCCATGATTAATGTTTTTTTCGTGCCTGAATTGGAGGATGTTGATGTAGAAGATCTTTGGATCCAACAAGACGGCGCTTCATGCTATACAGCCAACGAAACGATCAATTTATTGATGGACTATTTTTTGTGGGGTTATGTGAAGTCGCTTGTCTACGCAAATAAGCACGAGACGATTGAAGACCTGGAAGAGAATGCTTGGCGTGATATTTCTGACATACGGCACCAATTGCTGCAAAAAAGGTAAAAAATTGTGCCTCTCGGCTGGAATTTATTAGAGCCAGCCGCGGCGACCACTTGCCCGAAATCATTTTTAAAATATAATGGCAAACTCTTGTATTTATAATAAAGCCAAATTATTGGCTATAACATTAAATTATATGCGTTTTATTTCTTCTTGAAAACCACACGTCTGAAAAACACCATTTATGCAGTAATGTAATAATGCAGTAAATGAAATAGATTTTTTTATAAAATGACATTTCTCATTAATGTCCCATTACATTTTTAGCACATAATGCGTGGGTATTATCAGGATATTATATATCTTTTGTTTATATTACTTTGACATTTTCCTTCCAAACTCTTCCAAACCAACTAACTAAAATCAGAATACTCAAACTTTTAACTGCAGTATAAAATCAGATTAAGTGTTAAATCGAGACAACAACTCCGCGACATCAGTGTGAAGGATCTGTTACCAGCTCTAGCGTCCTCTCAACTGCCTGAGTTAACATGCTCATGAGAATATTTTCCGATAATGCAAAGTTTAAGCATTGCGGAAGATGACTGGATAAATTATTTATAAATATACTTCTTTTTAGCATGTATCTGAATGAAACAATAGATTAATGGTCTTTCCTAATGAAAGATTGATCAGCTGGTGGGAGTCCTAATTGGTGGTATTTTTTCTGGTAAATACAAAGATTTCATTCTAAAAAAAACCTTGTGACTGTTTCTCAATATTACCTTGATCCACTAGCGACACCACCAAGAGATTAGAAATTGTACCTGAATTGTAGTTCATTAATGTGGAGAAGACGGCGAAAGTGCAGTTTTGGATTTTGTGCCTTAGGACCTTTTTGTCAAAAAAATCCCTTTCAAATCTTCTTCGGGGCATAAGTGCAGTTTAGGCCAAAGGCAAATAAACCATTAAATCTGTCGACCATTTTTTAGCTCAAGTCGTCGAATTACTTCTCTATTAACTCCATTACGTACCACGGATCCATCATACCCAAAAACACACAGTTTGCCAAACACATATGGTACATTATTTGAAACATTTTTGTAAAAACTGTTTGATACATCTGGTGCTGATCCACTGGTCAGTTTAACAACCCCTATACATTCAAAGAAAGGCTTTTTGAGTATTGAGAAATGGTCTTGAACTTGGAACTTGAAACTGAGCAACGGGCGCAACGTATTTCTTTAAAAGGAAACTTTTCAAAATCATCGTAGCTCCTTACTACAAATGAGATTAATGTGATCTGACCATTTTAAGTGCTTATTAAGATAAGACCAAGATTTTTAATACTATGGATAAAACCAATGTCGGCATTATCAAGTTTGAGGATAGGCCAGGTGGAGGAATTGACTGATTCCTTTGAAATTAAAAGTGGTTTAGTTTTGTTAGAGTTTAGAAAAAGTCTATTTTCCAGTGACCATTTTAAAATATATAATTTTAACAGTATAACATTATTTGTTTAGGGAAGATTTGGGTTTTCGGGAAGAAGTATTTTAATGAATTTTATCGGTATGTCGTCCAATCCAATTCCATATGACTGAATACGTAGAATAGATTTTTATACATCATCAGGAAAAACATTTTCGAAAAAAAAATCAGAATCATCAATTGATGATAAAGGGACATCAGGTAAAATACAGTTACCAAAATAAGAATGTAAAGTTTTTGATGTAGAATTAGTGGCAACGCTAGAGCAGAAATCGTTGAGTTCCTCAACATATTGATATCACTGTGTATCTTAAAATAATTACTCACACCATTTCTTTTTAATTAGTCCAAAATTCTTTGGAAGATTTATTTGGAGCAAACTAAGGTTTAAAATATTAAAATATTATTATAATATTATAATATTTTTTAGCTTTTAATTACAATATATGAGCTTTACCCTTAAGATTTAAAAAAAAATCAGTACTTCTGGATCGTCTGCAGTTACAATGTGAAAAGTCTATATCATACATAGCCATTTCAATTTAACGATGAACCATGATGACATTTCTGTCTTAAAAAAATCCATGGATAATGTTAATAGGCTTACAAGCTACTTTTCCGCACTATTACATTTTGACAAGAAAAACTGCTTTTCGATACACCCTAATAAACATATACACAAAATCTACATACAAAATAATATATACGTAACAAAATCTGTATATTATTAAAATGTTCAACTGACGGTCCATATTTCTTCCGACCCGTGTAAGCTGGTTGCCACACGCGCTTTGTCATCGAAAATTGAAAAACTAAACTTCCACTAATACAAAGTATTTAAATCTAATCCACTTAGGGCTTACGAGCTAGCGAGCGAGCATCGAGCGCCAGCCGCGGCGTTTGTTCCTAATTCCGTGTTGCTCTCTTTCATGTTTGGCGTGTGCTCGAAATCCCCTGATCCTTTGTGTGTTATTCTATTATGTTATTTAATAGAACGTCGCATGTTGCATGTTATATACTAGATGCATATATAGACATAGACGTATATATATAAACGTATATACACTCATGAGCTTCGGGCATTTATAAAGCTTTTTTCTGCCTGTTGGGGACTATACCTCGAACATCATGCGCTTGCTTTGAGTTGTGAAGTTGTGATGAATGAATTGCGCTATATCAAAAATTGTACTTTTACTTTCTATATTTCTATGGATATATATATATATATATAGATTTTATAGTGATAATTTTTTTGCAAACGAATAAAACAAATTAGTTTGTCTTTGAAGTTCAGCTTTCACAAATGAACAAAGTGCAAGTTCTATGGTATATTTTCGAGTACTCGTCACGGTAATTGTTAGTTTGTGATAGCAAAATGATTTCGAAATATTTTTTATTGGTTGCCACGAAAAAAGGCATAAAGTATAAAAAAACTATATAGAATTTAAAAAAAAAATGTATGCCTAGAGACTGTAGTGTGAAATTCCAATTAACTAAAATAGTTCAAAATGACACTTATAAAAAAATCGAAAAGAATAAAAAAAATATATAGAGGATATTTCTAAGTATTTTATGCCGAAGAAATAATAATAAATTACTGAAAACTTTTCCGTTAAAAGAAGGAGTATTATTTTAACAAGTTTTGCTGTTTTTCTGTCAGTTGGCGACAGTTGCCATTTAATCGCCTCAACAGTTGACTACAGTTGGCGAGAGATGTCTCAGCTGTCGCTGCCAAAAATTATCTGTTTGGGAAATCGCATTGCGTAGTCGCAATTGTTGTTTTAGTTGAGTTTTTACAGTTTTCAACTGACATTTACAAAGTTACTAAACAGTTCAACGCTTTCTTTTTGACAAATGCTTTACAAAAAAAAACCCAAATAGCTTCATATTACTATTAAATTAGTTTTACTTTATAGCTATCTATAAATAATAAGAAATGCACACCTCAACTTTTTTTTTCTTTGTCAAATAGTTGTTTGAAGTAAACATTTTTAAGGAAGGATGCCTTATAAAGACCCTTAAAACAAAGTTTCATCACAATATCACCAGACATATGCCCAAAATCCTATTGGAAAGTTTTAAGGATAAAATCATATATTTTTAAAGAGGGTTCCTCCTCAAGACCTTAAAATGAAGTTTGGCCAATTGCAAGTGAATCAAAAATGGTCGTCAGGTTGCGATTCGTACCGAACGTACTTACTACTAAACTGCTACTTTCGAATGTTGGGTCGCAGTTGAATATGCGTAGTTAACTGTTTGTGTGATTACCATTTTCCATGGAAGCGACAATTGTCAACTGAGATCAACTATCGAAAAAGCAGTACGTGTAATCGTAGCATAATAAGTATAAATATACAAAAATGTGTTTGCCATAGATTTTACATGTAGTATTTTACACTAAATAGTAATATATTAAATCTCTCTTTTATCCCTATTCCATCCCATTTTTATAGATTCTTACGATTGGTCAGATAATTTGTAAAAACCCTGTTATGTACAACCACCAAAATAAATGCTGAATAATTCGGCTTTTATTCAGTACTTTGATGAGCTAAACTGCTAATCTGAATAACATCAACCTAAATAACTTAGCTGAATATGCTGCTATTTAGTACCTTTTTAAGCCAAACATCTTGGATAACGTTGCGGCCTGAAAATTAGTTTAAAAAATGCCTCATTCTTTTTCAGCTTCTGGCTGGTTGATTCTCATTTCCCTAAGCTTAATACGGTGAGGTGACGTAATGTCCACAGACATAAGGTCCATGGACATTATGTCAGTTTCAAACTGACATTAAGTCTATGGTCCTTATGTCCGTTCTTCGAAATACATAGATTTAATGATCATTTTTTGATGGACATTATGTCTGCTTCAAACAGACATTATGTCCAATACCTTTTATGACCTTTTCAAAACAGACATAATATCCATGGAACTTCTGTCTGTTCTTAAAAGGACATATAATTAAGTGAACAAAACTCCAATTGAAAACCGACATAATGTCCAAATGGACATTATGTGCACATAAATCTCTATCTCTGGAAGTTATGTCCGTTTAGAAAATTGACATTATGTCCACATAAAACCGACGTAATGTGCAAATGGGCAATTGCACATTATGTCTGTTTCCAATGGACATAATATCCATTTGGACATTTCGTTTGTTTCCAATTGGTGTTTTGTTCACTTGAAAATATGTCCTTTTAAAAACAGAAATAAGGTTAATGGACATTATATATTTTTTAAAAAGGACATTAAGACCATGAACATTATGTCCGTTTGAAGCTGACATAATGTATTTGGAAGATTTGATATTATGTTCATGGACCTTAGGTCGGTCACCATCCGTTGCATCGTACTAGCCTACTATCTAGTTAATTTTGATTGTAAAATGCAACGACATTAAATTTTAAATTTAGTAATGTAATATTTTTGGAATGTTTTGGTACAAACAAGTGGTACAGTTCTTTGAGATTCGGTTATTAGAGTTAGAGTTCGTAATATTCCAAAAAATGGAGGTACAGAATATTTTTGGTATACACGATAATGGTGATATAAAAACATAAGTATAAAATAATTCTGATAGTCTATCTGCAGGCGACTTATAAAAAATCTCTTTCGCCGGCAGGTTCAGAACAAATTGGTACAGTTTCTTGTGAGGTACGGAAATAATAGTTGTACGGTTTTTCGCCACTTTCCTTTAAGGTGGGCGGTCTTTAAAAATAAAATATTGGGGCTAGTTCGCATGACACTAGTTGCCAATGTAAACCAGTAGTTGGAATTTCTATAATTGCATTTTATATATATGAAACATCATGAAAACAACTCGATCTGATCGAGCATCTGCAAAGAAACTTTATCATCTTTGAAACAGCGCCACTGGAAAGGCATACCATCGAAAAAGCTACAACCCACAATCTGTCAGAAATCATTAAGTTAGAAATCAATGTTTATGTTAATAAATACCTTTACAATAAAATATATGCTATAGGCTGTAATCAAAAGCAGTTGGTTTACAATTGGTCGGTTCGGTCACCAGGGAGCGGTCGGTAGCGCCAATACTGTAAGGTATTTACAAATTTAGGGTCCATGGACATTATGTCCGTTTGAAAAATACATAATGTCCATCAAAAAATTATCATTAAATCCATGTATTTGGAAGAACGTACATAATGTCCATGGACCATATACATTTTAAAGTATAATAAAATTTGTAAATATGCAATTGGTGACAGCGGTTATAATTAATGTATTATATTTTAAATTGTGCAAATTTATATGATTTCAAGTTAAATTTCCTTGTCGGCATGAAATACGATCGTTTTACGTCTAAATCTTGTAAATTCATTGGAAATATAAGGCAGAGTTCAACAGAAATAAACAAATCATTTTACATAAGCTAAATCAAAATGGCTGGCGAAAAAAAACTTCGCCTTATAGAAAGTGCAGAGATTTTCTAATTTTTACATTTTTACGCAATTGGTGACAGCGGTACAGTCACTTATCGACTTTTTTGCTAGTCTTTCATTTGATTTTTGCTACTATTTATCGATACGCATAATAACAGCAAAAACCAAGTAAAAAACCAGTAATTCCTTTAGAAACATTATGTAAATATAGATAAAAAACAAAAACATTAAATAAAGCAAAATAGTATAAAATTACAAGCCTAACTCTACAAGAAACTAAAAATATGAATCGAAAGTAATATACCAGGGAATGGAAAGTAATAGAAGATCAGGCAATATGGCTCAAAAAGTTCGATTTTTCCTATAGTTTTCCAATAATATCCTTTTTCTATTTTCCATTTAAACGGACATAACGCATGTTCATTTCATAAGAACATTTGTTTTTTTTTTGGGTTTAATGTCCGTTTGACATTTTTATCTGACTTGAAACACATTTTCCGCACTATTGTTTTTCGCTACACCCTAATGTTTATATATATGTATAGTAAATATATATAGTATTCGCCAGTGAACTGTGCACAAGATTTAAAATTGTATATATACACACTAAAAACCTTTCAATTATTATGTTATCGATTGATTTAAATTGTGTTTGGCATTTTTAATGATCGGCAACCGTTTTCCAAAATGCATAAACTGACGGAACACGCAAAAAACACAGGTTGAAAGCTTTTCATCACGGTTTTGTCGGTATTTATATTTATCAAGGTATATATATATATTTATATATATAGATAAAATACGAACGAATAATCGAAATGTCGGTTAAGCAATGTTTTTACAAATTATTTATAAATAAACGTGGCGTCGTAATTGAATTATTTTAAAATGCGTATTTTGGATAAACAAAATCTGGTTTAAATTATAAAATAAATTTATAAATATATTAAATAATAAACAAAATTTCTGATTCATTTTCAATTAAATTAAATACATTATTATATTTGCAAAAAAAATAACCGAAAACCGCTTAAGATATTATACAACACCACGAAATGCCGTCGACACCTTGAGGACTTTTCAATTCTGGTGCGTATAGCAATCACATTTAGCGGATATAGAATTACCCAAGATATACGTACGTTAAAAAGCTCTCTGAAAGCTTCGACGTGCTGCGCATTTATTAGATTGGTTTGACTGGAAAAGTGTGTGTGTGTATACGCACCTTTAGAAAAATACAATCACACGCATACATACACATAACACACACAACACACACACGTACACTCACACACGCCAACTTTTCTATACGTAAATGTCAATAATGGTGTTTTGTAACATTTTCATTTTATCAGAATGAAAACGTTGCCCCCCCCTCCACGCTCAAAAGCCATGTGCCCTCGCTGTTTTCACATTTCAGCGTATTATCCCATACCCGCACACATTAAAATGTATGCTAATCAATCGAATTTATTTCGATCACGTTTAAACGCGTCCGTTGCGCGCTGCGTAACACCGCCACCCACCGCCCGCCCCTCCGACCGTCCACCGCAAACGGAAAATATACAATGTGCACACATTTTATAAATTATAATTTAATCAATTTTTTTTCTTTTCGGTTGACTCACCTGCAGATTCTTGAACTGGTGCGTGCTGCACAAACGAATGATTAACCTGTTCAGTCGAAGCCAAAATGAAAAGGTGGGACTGTGATGCGGGTGCTGGTGCTGATGGTGATGTTGATGGCCTTCGCCGCAATGCTGAGAGTTTTCCTCGTTACCTATGTATGCGTTACGATATATTGCGTGTCGACAGAAAGAAAAGTGTGTGTTTTCAATTTATATATTTTCAGATATATACAATATATAAAAAGGAGTATATGTTTCCGTTTTCGATTTCCGATCACGTTTCCAACACGTTTCCATCACGTTACTCAAACGGTTTGCAATTTGTAAAGGGATTCGAGAGATGGTTCGAAGACTATGTATAATTTGTGGCAGAGTGCTTACCGACATTGAATGGATGGCACGCGTCTCGGTTCATCAGCGGACTATTGCACGGCGAGCCAGACAGCGTAGAGCCCATTGAACCGTCCAGATTGAAACGCGTCACGCCCACCTGTATCGACCTCAATCGAATTACTTGTCATATATAGATGTACAATATCTCTTTCATCACTTACCGCAATCAAATTGCTGCTCACCGAACTGCGATTCTTGGACGTACTAAAGTGTTCGATTACCTCCCAGTTGGATTTCTTTGGATTTTGTGAAGTGGGCACTGAGGTGGCGGCTGTGGATGCTGCACCTCCGGCTGATGGTGCCAGAGAGCGCAGCGGATGCATTCCTCCCGGGGACTCCAGGGAGATCTGTGCGGTGCGCGTTTGACGCAACGAGGCCGATCGACGGGTCATGCCGGACTTTCGCAGCACGAAGTCCTTAGTAATATTAATATATAAATATATAAATATATAGTATAATAATAATTGATACAATCCAAACCTCTTTGCTGCGTTGGATGCCCCGCAGAGACATGCGTTTGCCCCAGTCTTTCTTTTGGCTTTCCGTCGAGAACGACCTGCAGATGGGATTCGATGAAGACATTTTTCTGAAACAATAAAACAAGATGTTTTATATAAATTTTATGCGATATTGGATCCCACGAAATTAATTGATATTTATTGGAAAATTAAAACACTGATACGAAAAAATCAATTTATTTTCGTTTTCATCAAAGCTATTCACCATTAGAATCATAGACTTTAATAAATAGACTCGAAATGGACTTTTTTTTCTAGGTCAAACTAGAAGTGGATGGCAACCAAGATGAGGAGATGTGGTGCTTTACTGGAAAGCATGACGGAGATCCTCGAACCGACTTTTTAAGTTCGCTCGTCGATTGTCGATTGTTCTGAGTGGCCCTAAATATAAATAAATTAAACTAAAATAAATACCACCGAGTCTTTTTATTCCAAGTGCAATAAAATAAACTACAATTTTATCTTATTAAGCATTAATAAACATCTCTTATTTATATCCAAGTCAGTATTTTAGTTCTCTTTGTCGTCCAAAGATGGCTTATTCACACGCATGTTTCAAAAATGTATATATATTTATATAATATCATAAAATAGATCGTAATTTCGTAAAGAACATGATAAAAACCTGAAACAGTGTCTCTACCTAAAAATGTTAACAAATATTCGTAACTTCATCGTCGTCAAAGTATTAAAATACATAACAATATCTCAAACTGGTCTGAAAAAGATGTTCATTACGAAAACATAACCTAACTTCTCCTCGAGAGTATTATTGCTATAAGTTTAGAACCTAGTTTAAAACTGTGTATATTCCACATATCGTTGAAAAACATTCTGTCAAAAATCATCAAAAATACTTTATTTTTTTAAACATTTTTTTCAATCCTTTGAAATGGAAGTGGGTTAAAAAGGTGTTGAAAAATCTATCGACATTCATTCAGCGGTTCCTGAACTATTTTTATTAGCGGCCCAAACTTGTGAATAAGTGCTTGACGCAGCCCAATTTGAAAACACTCCACATTTGGTGGTAGAAAAAATGTCAGTTTAAATAAAGAAAACATATGAATAATTTCCGAAATTTTAGGATTTAGGAAGTGAGAACTGCCCAACTACATCCCAATTAGATGGGAAGGCTTAAGATCTAAATAAAAAATAGAAAATCACCTCCTTAGAGGGTCATATTTTATAAGGTTTCCAGGCCTGTCTCCTTTTTAACTCTTTATTTAACATTCTTATTAACAAAAACAATTTTAAAAAAGCTAAGAATGAAAAATTAGACGAAGAAAGTCGTCTCAAATCTTCAAATAAAAAACTTATAAAAAATAATTGAAAAAGCCTTAGTTGTGTGTCTCCTCTTTGTTATAGTTTTTCCATATTTGTTTTTTTTAATTTTGTTTCACTTTTTCCATTTTTTTTCTTTTTCCCTTCTTTAACATTTTTAATAAATAAAATGTTCTTTTTCTTTTAAATCTATTATTTCTAAGTGCAAAAGGCCTGCATTTAATATAGACTGTGGGGAAGGGGTACATTGTTTTGTTTTTCAATGTCTAACATATACCCTTTAAGTAATTGGGGCCTAAATGCCAAAATGTTCAATATTGTATGAGATAACCAACCACAAACTAATGTTTGTATTGCCATAAAAAGTGCCTTCCCTTGGGTCCACGATATATTTAAAATGTTGGCATGACTAAAAGTCCTAATCTTATTTTACTACTTTACTTGAAAACCATGTAAGCCTGACAATTCGACAAGTTAAATGCCAGACCGGCAACCAACGACGGGATGGCAGTTGATGTAAGCTTAGCGGTGGGCACTTTGGATGAGTGGTACTAACACAATAACCCTGGTTTTTTATGGTAGGATCCACGGTCTTAACAGTAAAGGTACCTTTTTTATTAAATCCTTGGCAAGAAATGTTATAAGTTACATTATCGAGTCTGACAGACTGCGAATACACAATAACAAATTAACAAGATTATTTTCCTCAGATTTGACCGCTGTATATAATAAGGAGAGTACACGGAATCTAGATAGAGGTAATGTTACAGCATGCCTTATTCCCTGTGTCCACCATATATATTGGTTCAACAGCGACTAGCCTAAGTCGGGGAAGGTAGCAGTTATACCATAATGTAAGCATGATTACCAACGCACATCACACACTATGGGGAAGCACAAACGTCAATGGTAGAGGCCCTTCTTAAAATGCATTGTCATTTTATTCATAATTTGTTTTATTTGAAATTATCCTGTACCATGATCGATTTAATGCAAAATTTTAATTTCAGATCTCTAACCCTTACCCATTTGGTTCACTGACCCTAAACTGAACTTTATCCAGAAGCATCATTATTAGCATCATTATAATTATGCTCGAAAGGTATGTCTTGTTTATAACCGCTGTTTAGATTACGAGTACCAGAAAATCAAGCACAGCGTCCTAACAAAATATTATGTTCTGTAAACAGCAGGTGGCCGATTCAAACTTTTATGATATTTATTAGAGGCACTTTAGAAGCACGCGTGTATGTGATTTATGAAAGGAAGGGCTTTTTAACTTAAAACAATCGAACAAATTCTTTAAATAAAACAATTTAATTAAAATTAATCCAATGGAATTGTATAGCTAAAAAAGCTTACAGTTCACTAGAGCGTTACGCGACCAAAACACTTATGTATGGACTTCGACAAAGGATGAGTTCATAGAGGTTTTTGCCGTTTTCCTCTAATGGATGAATGTTATTTAAATGATAAAATGCCATGTTAATTAAGTAGTAATA
>JAAAKO020031855.1:0-29114 GCA_010015015.2 Bolitophila cinerea | reverse complement strand
TCGCTTTATATAACCTTGAGGTTTTGAAAGGACGGCCCGATGTTGTGGGCCTAGCGAAAACCACAGCCCCCACGTTCCAGCCTAAGTAGTGGTCGGGCTTATATGCTTGGACCCTTCCCGTGGTAACATTATGTTACAAGTGTTGGCTCTACACCTAACATCGGGTCCGGAATGATGTTAAACACTCAAAGTGTCGTCTGGAATCATACCCTAGATCTATTCCAGACGTGTCTGACTGTAATCGCCTAAAGCTTTGCCCCTAGTCATACTAACACGCCCCTACGGGATGTTTTTTGGCCAATCGGCTATTCCACCAAATTTTAGATTCGTATAAATGGCTTTTTAAGGAAACGACTTATGACCAAATGATATTTTTGGCCAGTTGAGGCCATATGACATATACGGCTAAGTGAACTCTCGTTCACACGGCAAAATGGGACACTTTAAAAATCGATCCATCAATTGGATTACTCGGCCATATTACACGAAATTCACGATCTGTATATACTCTTTAGAAATATACAAAATAACTGCCTCTTTGAGAAACTAATCAGTCTTAAATGATAAAATATAAATCGTAAAACAATTAAAAATATATAAATAATAATATATAAAGGTATAGATAATATACATTTTTTGATAAATTATCCTTTTGCAAAAGACCTGTTATGTCTGTTAGTCCAAAAGTTCAACCATTTATATGGAATTACAAAAAAAACATGCCAACACTTTGTATTTTATTTAGCATAAATGGTGTTTGTAGCAGATCGCAGAACCAAGAAAAATGTAGGTCATATAATGAATGCTAAATACGTGCTCAGATTGCATGAGAGCTCTTTGGATTTACGATTTAAAATCAAATATCGCGTAATTAAAAAGTGTAAGTGTAATAATAGAAATTTATCGTGTTAAGTCGAAAATTATGATGGACACTTTTTGGATTTCTGAGAAATTCATAGAGGCATTTTGTTTGTCAATTTTGATTCGGGTTAATTTTATCCGGTCTTAGACAAAATACGCGTAATAATTTAGAAGTAACACTAAAATAATTTAATGAACAATGATCTAAGAATATTTTTAATAAAAATGCATCGATGGCGAATGTCTCGCGCACCTGCACACTACATATATTCATACCAAACACAAAGGACATACCATCCTGAACACAAAAGGTACACAGATAACAAACGCGTTAAAATCTCTCCAAATGCTCGCTCCAAAATGGGATCAAAATAACTCGATAGACGCACTTGTCGTCGCGTATGCACTCACTTACATGCACATGCACATGCACAATCATAACAATAATATATCAGGTGCATTCCGTGTGTCACTCGACTTCTTGACGATCACTTCGTGTGTATATACGTTTAAATGTTATGTTTATGTGTTATTGATCAGTACACACTATACACACCAAAAGAAAGAGAGAACTGTTTTATACATATATATATATATATACAAATACATATATAGTAACATTATTTTCTATATACGATCGAAGTTAATAACACGAGAGTTCCTTACATCGTCGACTTCAGCATTGAACTGTGCGTGTGTCGATGCTCGATGTATGTTACTTCTTTTTGTTTACGAGATCTCTTCGATTTGGAAAACATAATTTTATTTATATGTGTGTGTGTACACTAAACAGAAACATATATATGTTATATATGTTATATATATATGCTTTATGTGATGTGCTGCATAGTGGTATGTATTTATATTCAGCGAACTGTGTGTAACGTAAAGAAATAGGTAGTTACAACAATAATGCGTGCGGAACGATGGACGCGACGCGGATAACCGGAGCCGCCGGGACGGATCGGTTTGTCCGCCATCATTATCGGATATTACGATTTTTATTTTTAAACGATATTTACACCGCATTTATAAAATATATATTATTGGATCAATTATGATCGCCCTTATTTAAATATGATTATTAGTATTACATATATGATAATATTTTATAATACACATTACTCATACAGGGTGTCCAAATTTAACACGGCATTAATATACAGGTAGAGTGAATTTTGAGGCAAAGACAGATGCAGCAAAGAAATTTGCGACAAAGACAAATGGGGCTAAGACAAATGAGTCTAAGACAGATGCGGCACATGACAAATTTGGCAATCATTTTAGACATTTTTTTCAGGCACATGACAAATAAGGGGAGGCCAATTGGAAAATGAGGCACGCATGACAAATGCGCACGGAAAAAAGCGGCACTTTTATATAGTAAATTTAATACGATGTAAATGAAATAAAAAGTCGCATTTGTCCGTGCCGAATTTATCATGTGCCACATTTGTCATTTTCTCTTTTTTTAAAATAGCCTTATTTGTCCTATATCGCAAATATACCATGTGCTGCATCTGGCAAAATAGCCCTGACCCATTAGTCCGTGTCTCATTTGTCATGTGCCGCATTTGTCATTTTCTCATTATAGGAATTGCTGCATTTGTCCTATGCCGCAAATATACTGTGTTGCATTTGGCAAAATATCCGTGCCGCACATGTCTTTGCCTCAAAAGTCCAGCTCCCAATATACACATAACACATACAAGGTTTTAGAATTTAACAGAATTATAGTAAGCTATTATATCTCAGTCCTTGCAATAGGCGGATCCAGAAAATAATCGATAGTGTTTGACTAACATTTTAGGGGATTTTAAAATCTGTTTTTACAAAATTCTGTGAAAGTGCGTAGTTTAGGATTTATTGAATGAGGTCTTTCTCTCCCCTCCCCCATCAAAAGAGGTCTCCTCAACATAAAATATCAGAAATAAACCCCTTAAGGGTGGGAGGAGTTCAAAGCTTTGCTTTAGATAGAGGAGAAGAAAATAATTATGTCATTATTTTAGAAAAGGACAAAGTGTACAGCCCTTCAGTTTTTGGCCCATTTTTTTAATATCTCCGAAAAAGAGGGTCAGATCACCCTTTTTAATAATTGATATTTTACAAACCTTAAATTTGATATTAAACACACTTACCTTGAATCACGGACCGCTCCAAAATATATTTTTTTCGAAATTTGTTAACAAATATTTGAACCCCACCCACCAAAAGGGATTTTGAGAGGTACCACCCGGAAACAAACCGGGCAGCCAAAAATCTGTGAACATATGTATTTTACCAAAAAAAAACTCTTCAGTGGTAATTTTGTATGCAGGTCTTTATTACGCCGCCTGAATAAACTCAACCTGAATAAATGCTGAATAGTTTTAGCTGAAAAAGCTCAACCTGAATAAAGACTGAATCACTCCCATAATATGGTGTATAAATATTAGATAATACATATAATATCGCAAATATATAATGTAATTAGTAATATTTCTAATATCTGGAAAAATTTTACTAATACAGTAATTTAAAGTCATAATGATTATTCGCGAAAAAATAATATTTATAATTTTATAAAAAAATATTTTAAATTCCACGAATACTGATAATATCGAAAATATTTTCAAAAATACTGCATTTGATTTTTTTTTTGCGAATATTAAAATATTGAGTTTTTTGTATATTTTTACAAATACTTAAAAATAACCGAATTTTGAAATGTTTAAAAATATCACAATAAATCGTAAATATTAAAAATACTGGAATGCCGGCAAATGCAAAAATATACATTTATCATGAAATATTTTTCAGAATTTAATAATGTATATTACACGATTTTCTATATTTTCAAATCTGTGTATATAATATATTTTAACGGGGCTCAATCTCTTGAAAAAAAATTAACTTTTGTTTTAGATTATTCATTGTTTGATTCTCCAGTATTTATATTTTTCTTGATAAACATAAGTCGAGGTAACGTGTTTTTGCATTTTTTATTAAAGTTGAACACAAATCATATTTTTAACTATAGTTTTTTCTTCTCTTCAACCGGGTCCAAATAACAAGCGCGACAATTTTATTAATAACATTCGTAAAATATATTTGCAAATACGCGTCTACTGAAATTATTTCCGAATGCTCTAATACTTAAAATATAAATTAATATTTATAATATTATACGAGAATATAAAAGATCAAAAAATAATACGATATTATTTCTTGAAAATATCAAGAATATGAAATATTATTCATAAATATAAAAAATATATAAAAATATTTCAAAATAAAATTTAACAATAAAAAATATTTATTATTATTTGCAAATATTTGAGAATATTAAAAAATATAAAATGTATTCGCTAATCTTAGAATTACATTTTAAAATATTGCATTTTTTATTTTATTCAGCTTATTGCTGTATAATCTTTATTTCTTTTATGTATTCGCATACAGCTTGAATGTTTCTTGGATCTTACTTGTATTTGTAAGCAAACATTTTTTAATAATTAAATATCTATAGAGACGAATTAACTCTTAAAAAAATGCAAGGACAAGAGCAAAAGGAATCGGGTACCGGTATACCGTCTCTGCACCTGACGCTATTGATTGATCTACCCATAACCATATACGAAAAAATTAAAACCAAGTAAAAATATATTGTTTCCTAAATTATTTTCTTTGTTACGATAGATACATCTTTGTTACCCAAAAAAAAAAGTTTGTTACCATAAATATTTTATTATTGCCGTGCAAAATATTCTTATAAACAAAAATAGTGTACGAAATAAAAAATGTATAAAATAAAAAATGGAATACTCGTTTTCAAGTAATATTATTTATAATTGAATTACTTTTTTCTGGGAGATGGCGTATATATTGCCTGAGCTGGTCCGTTAGCTATTTTTTGTATAATTTTAATTGTGATTAAATTATTAGCAAAAGGTCTGTCAAATGTTTTATAATTATTACGTGTTTTGTTAATGTTAAACCTTCTCAATAATAAATGTTTTTTTATAGATGTACTTAAAATAAATAGTTTTAATGTTTTTTTTATGTTTCCAGCAAAAATGTTAAATGTTAAATAATGTTTTAATAAAAAACGGTCCTGAGATCAAGAAACACCAACATTGTTTATTTTTTCTAAAAGCCAAAACAATTAATTTAATTTAAAAAAAACCTAGGATTATTGTCAACGTTGTTTTGTATTATTATTATTTTAATAAAAGTAGGTCTTTCTATGACATTTTTATTGAATAAAGTAAAATAAAGATATTATTGAATAAAGTAAAATAAAGATATTATTGAATAAAGTAAAATAAAGATACCATTATGTAATGTACCATCATTTGAAAGTCTTATTTTCACGGAGGTTTTCTTTTCACATTCACTTAGTTTTAATTGAAATCAAATTATATCGATTTTAATTATAAAAATTATTTGAAGCAACTTTCAATCAAATCAATGAATTACTAAAAATATTCTTCATACTTTAGAAAATCGTAACATATTATCATAAAAACAGGAATTTTTAGTGAATAAAAAGGAAATTGTCATAAAAACCACTAAAGTTCTTTTTATAGCGGTTCTTCCAATCCTTTCTAAACTATTTATAACATTTGAGATATATTGTATAAATAAAACAATGTATAAATATAATTTTTATTGAGTTTTTAAAGAAATATATAATTTTGTCGGATCGATAACATTAATATCCATCCTCTCAATCATATGGTGGCAAAGGTGAATGCATACATTAGTATTAAAGTTTTCAAAACACAAAGATAACTGGTTTTATAATTTTAATTTAAATTTTCGGCAGTTTTTATGTTACATTATGTGCTACCTTAGAGATAGAGAGAGAAAGAGAGAGAGACTAAGAGAGAGAGAGATTAAGAGAGAGAGAGAGAGACTAAGAGAGAGAGAGAGAGAGAGAGAAAGGGACAAAAGAGCAAAATTTAAATACGATTATACAGAACTTTGGTCTTAAATAGTAACGGTTAAATTGGTTTACCCTGTAAATAATATGCAAAATGCCTGCATTTATGTTTCTATATGTTTTTGTATTATATATTAAAATTATAATACTATGAAAAATTCTTAACAGACTATATCATGCAATTAATGACAAGTGCGTGTTTTCGTTGTGCAATACACTTGCAAAATAGTCTATAATCTATATATATACATATATATACAGGGTGGTCCGTTTTGAGATGCTAATTCATTACAGGGATGATTCCTAGAATCATATATCCGAAAAACAAATATTTTAGAGGAATCTAAGTTTACCACCCAATGATATACAGGGTGTTTCGTAAAATGGGTTTGGCTTGGTACAGAGCAACGAAATTTAAATCATAACTTCCAAAATTATAAAACAAGGCAAACACTAATAGGCTAAGGGGAAGGTGTTCAAAAATTACACCCTTACCTTAAACGAAACGCTCCGAAATATATTCATATATATATTCATTTCCTAGAAACCATATTATGACATTCGGGGTTGGGGGACCCCTTATGAGAGGGGTGTGGAAGATTTTTTTTGAGATTTTAAAATAATATTTTATTAAAAACCATAAAAAATATGCCCTTCGAACGAACTATAGAATAGCTAGTGCTAGTGAACACACTTCGAAAACAAATTAACAGTGTATCGGAATTATTGACGTAAAGTAAATAACGCAAATAAATATTCACTTGGTTCATGGTTCTTGCATGTCTTGCATTAGGTTTTCATTTTTGACCAATAAATTATTTTAAAATATCGATTTGGGTTTAAAATAAAAGAGTTTTGTTAAAGGAATACACAAAACAACATCGAAACCATGTCTGTTTTAGACTTTATTTTAAAACCAAAGTTGTACAAAGAATACAATAATGGCCCACCACAGGTAAAAAAATTGTATATGAAATTAAACAAAAAAAAACATTGTAAAACGAATAATATCTTATTCACGCTCTCTTTCAGAAAATGTATGAACCCGGTGGTCTCGAGAAATGGGGTGATCAAATAATTTCAACGGTATTTATGAAACATTCCTTAAATTATTGATTTTTGACATTGCACATTTATTTATATATAGTTGTCACTGATGTGGAGCATTAGCTACTATACGTCACCCCTGATTGCAACATTCCTGTATCGCCGTGGCTACTTTGTGGCTGAATCAATAACATCTATTGCAAAGATCTCGACCGGTATTAGTCTGTTGGTGATTCTATCTATGTGCATGCGTGGTCTAGGTCGTTCTCGCAATGAGACCTACTGCAGATTTGTACGAGCCCTAAATGCTGCAAACGCAAATGCCACCAGTGATAGGGCTAAGCATGACCTGCGTGCGTTTGACTTTGATTTTAGCCATTGGCCTGTTGATTTTTCTGTCAAAGAAATAGATGCTGGGTATAGTTTAATTCACACATTTATGAAAATTTAAATTACATGTTTGTCATCTGCAGAGATCTCTCAAAAAATAAAACGAATCTTCGAACGACTCAGTCTCGCAGCAAACCTTCATGGATTTCATCACTACCTTGCGATGTGCTGGCATACATTGCAATCAAAACCATTGGAATTAGGATGATATACCCTGGTTCGGTGAAACTCATTCAGAGCTATTTACGTATGTGTGACTTATATTATGTTTGCTCCATTTTTATAATTTACACCTTGATTTCAGACGATATGCTTGTGCAAGGACGAACCAAGTTAATCGAGAATGATAACGGTCAACGGTATAAACTACAAACCAAGGATAACTATGACGTAGATACTCTTTTTGTTGATAGGCGTGCTAATGGAAGCAATGGTCAACATTTAGTTATCTGTTCGGAAGGTAATCTTAATTTATATTCTATTATATTATACGTTTATTTAGTAATGCTTTGTAATAATGTTTTGTTCAGGAAATGCCGGTTTCTACGAAATTGGAATCATGACTACGCCACTGGCCGCAAATTATTCCATTTTAGGATGGAATCATCCTGGTTTCGGAGGCAGCACAGTACGAATAGAAATACGTACAATATAATATAATTTAATATTTGTATCTTTGTTATAGGGACAACCATATCCAGAATATGATCAGAATGCAATTGATGCCGTTATGCTGTTTGCCATTCACAAGCTAAATTTCAAACCAGAGAACATTATTCTGTTTGGCTGGAGCATTGGTGGTTATTCTTCATTGTACGCTGCCACACAATTCCCGGACGTAAAAGGTGTTATTCTGGACGCTTCATTTGACGATGTATTGCATTTAGCAATACCTCGTATGCCAGAGTGCATGTCCGGTGTGGTTCGTATTGCTATACGTCAGTACGTAAATTTGCACAATTCTGAGCTGTTGAACGCCTACTCTGGACCGGTTCTGCTTATCCGGCGAACCGAGGATGAAATTATTGCCGAGTTAGTACAATTTAATTATTGGCCGTAGACGTTTAAAATTAAATTACTTCTTTTTTTAGAGACATGGAAATAAGTACAAATCGAGGCAATAACTTGCTTATTAACATGTTGAAATTCAGATTTCCACAATTGTACAAATCGCCGCAAATTTTGCATATAACAAAAATGTTGTCGAGGCCACTTGAAAACGGTGAGTGCGAGTTGCTAAAATTATATTTTTATTAATTTATTTTCTTTTCTTTTAAAGCTATTGATGCAGCCACTGAACAACAATGTGGATCGTTGTTGCAACAGTTCGTATCTGAAAACGGAAGTACCTATCCACTTGGAATCGGTGTGGATTTGACAGTCGAACAGAAGACCCTATTGACTGAGTATTTGGTGAGTTAACAAAACAGTCCTTTATATTTACTTATTTAAATCTATTAAATTTGTAGGTTTTGAAACATATGTTAGATTTCAAATCTAGCCATTGCACACCGCTTCCGGCCAAATACTTTGAGGAACCATGGCGTCTGCCTAATGACGAGGCCGATTTTGTCTTCACATAGGCTTAAAATCAATATATTATATAGTTGGTGCACAGACAGCCTAATTGCTATTATGCGAATAAAATGAAACCATTCAAACAATTATTTATTTAGATTTAATTCTTTTTCGGCTGCATATAGTGTATGTAAAAATGACAATTTGTATTCATTTTGTATATCTATTGGGAATTTCCGTAGGCTCGTTCCAAGCTGACTTAAGAAATGATCAATGTCATCGAGAGGTTTGTCGTTGCTGCACGTTTGAGAAGGAGCCTCTGATGGAGCCGTAGAGGAATTAAGGAACGCTTTAGGCATGTAATATGGCTCTGGAGTTTGGCAGGATTGTGGTGAATGGTAAGGATCCGGAGATTGATGTGATTCGGACGATGGGTATTGGTCTGCATTAGAGTATGATTCAGTAGATTTGGGTAATACTCGCGTGACGTTTTTCTCGACACTTTCTAATTCCTTATTTACTATCTGTTTGTGTGTTTTTAGTTTTTCTGTAAAAAAAGAGTAATTATTATAAAACAAGTATTATTATTCAACCCTTACTCTGGCTCGGAGAATACATATTATCATTATCGGAATCAGCTGCTGTTGGCACTAATGCATGTTGTTGTAGCTGTAGGATTCCATTGAACGTACTATTTAAAAACGACAATGAGTCTGCGAATTTGTAATTCTTTCTTCCAGAGGCTCCCGTTCCCAACTGGATAAGATTTCTTTTTGATCTCATGTAGCTGTCTCGTATATTGATCCACCTTTTCTGAGCTCGCGCTGGAGTTTGTCGAAGTATATCACCAACTTCTTTCCACAATAAACTTTTTATTATTCGGTTTTTGTAACCATTACTTCGTGGATTCCATAAACTTTCCCTATCTCGAACTGCTTCAATCAGTTTACCTGTATATGATAATTTTTATGTTTTAAGATAAACATGATATTATATATTATTCCCTTCGGTCAGACTGGCGAAGTACAACTTTGAATCCACAAAATCTGCTAATTCAATTGGCTGTAAAACGTCAGTCTGATCGAAGCCATATACCTTCTACGCAAAGATCAGAATTCTCTTCATACAATGAACAAGTGGATGTGGAGGCATCAGGCAATGATTTCGCAATAATAGAGGATGTATTGAAGTCTGAACCTGTTTCATCGCTACTTTCGCTAGGTACATTTTCATATTTAACGAAACGTTCGGAAATACGCTGAGGATCCGAAATAAGCTGCTGGCAATGCTGAAACTCTCCATCATTCACGCCATTCACAGTAAAACTCGTAAATAAAATGCTTTCTAAAAATAAAGAATATAAATATTTTAGCACCCTTAAACACAGTAATTAAAAATTTGTATACCTTTGTTCATTTCTATAAATTGAGCTGCATGCTTTAAAAAAATGTTTGTTTTGTCAGTAGGTTTAATTTGAATTCACCGAGCACAGTGGAAATTGTACATGAACAAGAACATGTCTAAAATTATGTTTATTTTAAGGTATTTTATAGTTCTATATTATATTAGACGAAATTATATTGAATTACAAATTTAATCTAGTTTTTACAACTAGCATATTTTATTAAAATAAAAGATTATTGTTCTATTAACAAGAACTAATCTAGTATATATAAAGCTCTTGTAAACAATAACATTTCAATAGAATCTATTTTTAGACACATGTATTTTTGATTTGGATTCTTTATTGACAACACATTAAACACGATTAGAGGCTTTACAAACTTGAACATGAAAAATGTATTACTTTTAAAGTTATTAAAACCATTATTAGAGATCTTGAACTATATTTATACTAAATAAGTGTTTAATTAAAATTAGTAAACATTAGAGATTACAGATAGCAGATACTTAGGTGTAAAAAAAAGTGACAGTGCGAATGCAATTATGAGCATGTTCGAAAATTTGCATCAGGCAAAACAAAACATTTAAAAAATATGTTTTTAACTATGTTTTTTGGAATTTTAATTTTATTGGACATAATAACGAAATATCCATTTTATTTTCTATAAAAATGTAAAAGAATATAATTTATTTACAAGAGTACACAATGTGTTAATGTAAAATAAAACATAACTAAATATGAGAACATGCTTTTCAATTATATGAAATTATTTGTTCAAATCGGACAACACCAAATTACAAGAATACCACCGTCAAGTTGTTTTCGAACACACTAATTTCGAAAATGCGCTGTTCGCAACCGACTATCATTTTAGTTTCCGCCATGTTGTTCACTTGAAAAGAGATGCATCCTTACGAGTTTTACTGTGAAAATGTCTAGTAAATTACCAACTTTAAAGTGGAAATTAATTAAAACGCGCACTATCTTTTCGTTCAGCACAATCTTCTGAAAGTTTTCGCGGCATTTTGGAAAGCTGATGGTGATGTATCACCCCGAAAAATTGTGATTTTATTGGAGGTAGGTAAGCGATCACGAACTCTGGCCATTTTTGCAATCATAAAAAAATGGCCGTGCTATGGAGCTTGGTGAGCTGAGCCGTTTTCGCATACAAACCGAAATGCTTTGTGCTATTTTTTTCATTGCCAACTGTGTCCCTAATGAATCGCTTCTCGGGTTCCGTGTTGTGTACGCGGATATTTTTCTACGAAATGCCATCTAGTAAACGTTTTAATAAATCGGCTTTTATGTGTGAAATTTATGTGAATAGCACTCGGCAATAATTAAAATCCACTGTGTCGACCCGGCCCTGTTTTGTCGGTGGCTATCTCGAAAGAAAAATATTTTATTTTTCTTCAGTATTTTATTGTTGTAAATTAAGTGCTATTAAAACAAATCGCGAATACATAATAAATTATACATTTCCATAGAATCCGGTAATTGTGAATATTTTAAAATATTTGATTCCCGCCACTTTTATGTAGAAGGTCCCAGTCCCACGAAATGTCAACACTGTGTATAATTATTAATAATGTTTGGTAAATTGTTTGTTTATTTAAATGTTTTTTTTTTGCAGATGCAGACAACATGAATGACGGTGATTCAGCAGGAGGGGGGCAAAAAGGGCACAGCCCGGCCCCTCCTGCTGTCCTCTCTGACCGCAGATCAAACTTTAGTGGTACCACACAGATGTGCAACGTTGGATCTGCGGTGCCCACCACCCCAATGTCACGAACGCCTAGTGTCGATCAAATTGTTCACCAGCAGCTGCCACAAAATCAGCAGAATCAATCAGCTTCATTAAGGCAATCACAGTCTCAGAAACAACATCATCAGCATCAAACGTCAGTGTATCCAGTAGGTAGCAGTCTACATCAAAACAATCCTCAGTTTAGTGGTGGAAATAATAGTTCAAGTGGAAGTGGTTGTTTAGTACGGACAAATAGTGTACCAAGTACGTCATCTAGTGGTTTAAGTAACAGTGTTAATTCGTCAACGCCTGAAGTAGCATTATCACCTTCTGCAAAGAAACGTTTGAAACTCTCGGAAGATATCGCTACCACAGCTCCAGTACCCGGTGATATTACAACGTTAAAAAAACGCATATTGGAGCAAAAATACATGCGATTAAAAAATGTTAAGGATAAGTGAGTGTATTTAAATGATATTTTAAGGATTTTAAACTAATTTGTATGTTGTGTTTACCAGGTATTCAGAACATGTAGCAGAGCTGTTTTATCTGCAGACTGGTGGAAATATGATGGAGTATCCTGTATGGCGCAAAAAGTCTAATACTCCACAATTTGCCAATTTTATGAAAAACTACCGTCTCGAGCCGGAGGAGACCGAGTTAAACAAACAAGTAATACATATTTTTTATTATAAATTTTAGTATACTTTTTACTTATAATCTTAAATCTTGTTATCAGGCACAGCTAGCTGCCCAAATCAGCAATGTGCAACCGCACGGGGCTGAGATCAAGATTCCAGGCGTAGGAGTTACTCCTGTTGCTGTTTCAACGACTCTTCCTCCCGCCGTAGTACTGCAGCTAAGCCAACAAGGTAAGAACAACCACTCGTTACTTATTTATAAAGAAACTTTATATTACATCACAAAGTTACCACCGTTTTGTTTTTAATACTTTTAGTGCCAATGTAACACGCACTTGCATTTATTTGTATCGTTCATGTTAACACATTTACTGTTGTCGCTCCTAGAGTGAGTGAAACAGAGTTTTGTTTCTGGATTTAGGTTTGGTTTAGTGTAATTTACTATTATGTTTTGTCTGGTTTCAGCAGTGCTGTACACAATACAAATTTTAATTCAAATGTCCAATTCATTTATCTGTTTTTTATTAAATGATAAAAGATATTTACAATTTCAAATATTTGTTTGTTTGTGTATGATATTCCATAATTATACTTTTTTTAAACACAAAAAAATCACAATCTTATCAAAGAATTATTGCAATCAAAACCACAAACTTTTTATTGTTTTATTATTTTGATTTGATATAATATTTTAATTTTGCATGCAAACATGTTTTATTATCTTACTAAATTATATGAATCAATTTCATGATGTACTGTCAATTATTTTATACCCAAATGAAAGAAAAGATCTTTGCTACTACACACTACACATACACACGAATACTGTATTTTATACATATAAATTAATCAATCATTTTCATCACCATCAAATCGCATTAACATGAATGTGGGGCTATGTTTTTTTTGTCAATCCTTACAGGTCATGTCCCCGGCAGACCTCAGGGAGGTCGTCACGGGATGGTGTTTGGACAAATACCCATTCCGCTTGCACTAGGAAGCCCTCCTGTACTTCTGGTGCCAGGTAGCACCACTTGTCTCTATATTTCGTTTCTTTGAATTATTGTTTGTTTAAATTTGTATGTACATATTTGATGTCGTCGTACGCCGTTGTAAACTGTTTTTTCGTTTTGATGTCTGTTTCTTATAAATCTGCATGACAATAGCTGTATATATTTTTGTTATTGTTACACAACAGTTGTGTATATATGCCTTTTAGAAAATATAGCTTTCTCACGTAATCTCATGCTGAAACAATATTATGATTTTAAGCAACACATAGTTTTATTCATTTTCATGAGTTTAAACTTTATTATTATTTGTTGTGCCTGCAACTTAAGAAACGTCCTGCCTTTTAATAAATGTGTTTTCAGTTAAAATGCCCATAATATTATTATTATTAATGACTTTGTTTTTATAGGTGGAACGCCCATAGTTCCAGATGCGACAATGAACAGTCCAAATGGAAATGCACCAGCTATTATGACGGCCACCAATCAGCAAGCAACTTCTACTACAGTATCATCTGGCTCGATTGTATCTGGTGCTACTTCAAGTGGAACTCAGGAGCAGTTCTCCGTAAAGGCTCGCCAAGAAGTGTACGTTATGCAACGTGTTTCTGAGCTTCAGCGGGACGGTCTTTGGACGGAAAAACGTTTGCCGAAAGTACAAGAGCCTCAGCGGCCCAAAGCTCACTGGGACTATTTGCTAGAAGAAATGGTATGGTTAGCTGCAGATTTTGCCCAAGAGCGTAAATGGAAGAAAGCGGCAGCAAAAAAATGCGCCCGCATGGTTCAGAAACACTTTCAGGACAAAGCTGTGGCCGCACAGAAAGCGGAAAAAAATCAAGAATTGCAATTAAAACGAATTGCTAGTTTTATCTCGAAGGAGGTTAAGATTTTCTGGTCCAACGTTGAGAAACTCGTCGAGTACAAGCAGAATACAAAAATAGAAGAGAAACGTAAGATAGCCCTAGACCAGCATCTAAGTTTCATTGTGGATCAGACGGAGAAATTCTCTGCTCAGCTCACGGAAGGCATGAACAAGACTGTTGTTGACACAAGTGCAGCGGCTAGTTTAAATTCGAGTCGAATATCTTCACCCAAACCGAAAACGGCTTCTGACGATGAATTCTCTCCTGGAAATGCTTCGTCGGACGACGACGAGGAAACAATAGCCAAGGCCGAGGAGGATGCAACCGACGTCAACGACGAAGTTGCTGCCCTTCAGCGTGAGTCTGAGATGGACTTGGACGTATTTCTCAATGAATTGCCAAAAGACTATTTGCAAAACCGTGATAAAATTGTACTGAGCGACATAGAAAGTTCGTCCGAACAGTCCGACGAAGAATTTAAAGCAAGTGGTGACAGTGGTGACGACGAGGACACAATAATGGAACAAGAAGAAAATGAGGAAAAACTTGATTACAAAATGGAAATCGATGAGTTGAATGTAAGTGTGATATTATTTGGTTTTAATAACTATTATTTAAATTTTAAATTTTCATCAGGCTGAGAATAATATGAGCATAGAAGAACTTATGGCCAAGTATAAATCGGAGCCAAAACGTTCCAAAGTTGAAGTGCAACGTGAAACAGCCGTGCGAGACTCAGACGATGGTACGTCCAGCGAAGATGAAAGCGAAAATGACAGTGATAATTCGGATGACGATCCTTTTGAAACAGAACAATTGAATGAGAGTTTTGGATTAAAAACATTACTGGAAGAAGAGGAGGTCGGTGTGAAAAATAATCAGGTAAATATTATAAACAATTTTATATTTGTAAGTTTTAACGAATGCTTTCAATATTTGTAAATATATAAGCAATATTATATAAGAATACTCGATAAGAGAAAGCACTGTCTTAATTCATCGCAAAAATGCGACGGTAAACTATGTAGTCACAATATAAACAAATTAGTCCCGAATTTCAATTTTCGATATACCAAAAGGAATGTATACTTTATATCTAGTATTTTTTTTTATTACTAGCTTCTGAAGTGGTTATTCGTTTCGAAATTTAAATTTAATTTTTTTTTTTGGAATAGGTACTATATATATATTTAAAAAATAAAATAAAACTGAGCTCGAGTCGCTGACTAGACCGAATATTGTTCTGTTAGTGCTTTTTTCTGCTCGGAGAGAAATATATGGGTCTCACTTAAAAATAACTCTTTTTCTATAAAGTTTTGTTGGAATAGGTACTAAATACAGTATAATCTTTATAATATAAAATAAACCTGAGCTCGAGTCGCTGGCTAGAACGAATATTGTTCTGTTAGTGCTTTTATCTGCTCGGAGAGAAATATATGGGCCTCAATCAAAAACAACTCTTTTTCTATAAAGTTTTGTTGAAATAGGTACTAAATACAATATAATCTTAAAAAAATGAAATTAACCTGATCTCGAGTTGCTGTCTAGAGCAAATTATATATTTCTGTTTTAAATTAAATTATTATATTTTTTAATATTTTATATCTATTTTATATCTGTTTCTCTCTTTTTTTTTCAATTCAATAATATTTTTTACATTTGTATTTCAGGCTGACAAAGACGACATGATCAATGACGCGGCTGCAATTGCAGAGAGCATACAACCTAAAGGAAATACTCTTTCTTCAACAAATGTCGTAACGCCTGTTCCATTTCTGCTTAAACACACGCTAAGAGAATACCAAGTAATTAAATAAAATTAATATATATTTAACAAATATTATAATAACTAAAATCTCTTTTGTTCTTACAGCATATTGGCCTCGATTGGCTGGTGACGATGCATGACCGAAAGCTCAATGGTATTTTAGCTGACGAAATGGGTTTGGGAAAGACCATCCAAACAATTTCGCTGCTAGCTCACTTAGCGTGTGAAAACGGTAACTGGGGACCACATTTAATTGTTGTCCCGTCGTCTGTAATGCTCAATTGGGAAATGGAGTTTAAGAAATGGTGTCCCGGTTTTAAGATACTCACGTACTACGGTACGCAAAAGGAACGAAAACTGAAACGCACTGGCTGGACGAAAACGAACGCTTTTCATATATGCATTACCTCCTACAAGTTGGTTATTCAAGACCACCAAAGTTTCAGACGGAAAAAGTGGAAATATCTTATTCTCGACGAGGCACAAAACATCAAGAACTTTAAGTCGCAACGGTGGCAGCTTTTACTTAACTTCCAAACGGAACAGTGAGTAAACTTTGGATCGCGTTAAGCAAAAATTGTTACTTATACTTTATTTTTTATCTAGACGTCTATTGTTAACTGGCACACCGCTCCAAAACAATCTGATGGAACTTTGGTCGCTAATGCATTTTCTTATGCCGCACGTGTTTTCATCTCATCGAGAGTTTAAGGAGTGGTTCTCTAATCCTATGACGGGCATGATTGAAGGCAACTCAGAGTACAACGATTCGATCATCAAACGCCTTCACAAGGTCTGTAGTCTGTACGTAATGTAATATTATGATTATTTTATTGTGTTTTGTCTAAAACATTTAATTGTTTTTTGTCCGTAACACCGGCAAAGCCGGGCGCTCAATTACGAGCGCAACAAAATATAATAATCGTAATATGAGTAGGTAGTTAGTTTTTGTTCTTTGTATTATCTTGCAAACTATGATTTTTGTGTGTTTTGTTCTGTTCCATGTACAATTTCGCACTTCAAATCAGCCGTTACTTTGAATATTTTGTTGTGGCTTTTGCAAAAGTGCTAGAGAAACGGGCATTTATATCAGCTTTTGGGGCATTTAATACATTGTTTGGAATTGTCTCTACTCATTGCTACACTAACTTTATTATGTCCTGTGTGGTTTTATAGGTTTCATTAATATAATAATCATTTGTTGCTTAATTTTTAACATGTTTATATGTTTATATTTATAATATATTTTAATTGCAGGTTTTACGACCGTTCCTGTTGCGCCGGCTGAAATCTGAAGTAGAAAAACAGATGCCGAAAAAATACGAACACGTCGTCATGTGCCGACTGTCGAATCGTCAGCGATATCTCTATGATGATTTCATGAGTCGTGCAAAGTAAGTTTTTTAAACAGGAAACCTGTTTTTTAAATTTAACTAATTGTTTTTTTTTTCGTTTTTAGAACTAAAGAAACATTAGAATCTGGAAATTTGCTGAGCGTCATAAATATCTTGATGCAACTACGAAAAGTGTGCAATCACCCAAACATGTTTGAAGTACGACCCACGATATCACCTTTCCGAATGGATGGTTTAAGCATTCGGACAGCGTCAAGTGTATGTAATATGCTTGACTATGATCCGTTCAATGTAAGTTTAAAACTAAATCAATGCTGACCAAATAATTTATTAATTTATGTATATTTCTTTATAACAGAATGTCGATCTGAATGCCATTAATTTAGTGTTGGTTCAACTGGAACAATGTCTGTCGGCGTATGTGGCACATCGAGCCAAAAAACTTCAAACACCCAAGAAACTCATTGAAGAAATCGATTCTGCGCCAGAACCTGCGCCAACGTGCCCGACTAGCAATTTCCGTATGCACGTTCGAATGCGTGACTCACGTGTCCAACAAAACATTTCCTCGTGTAATGGCGTTAAAGTTGGCACCAGTCCAGCTATGAAGACTGAAGGAACTTCATTTGTTCCGCTCTCACTTAGTTTAGTAGATCGTAAATTGAACGATTCGGCGTTTATAGTGCCGCCGCCAATTATGTCCATGTTGTCTTCACCAATGCCAGCACTTGTGACCTCGACTCCTACCCAATCGCCAAACATGAGTTTGCGAAAGCGTGGAGACACCAGAATTGTAGGTACGCCCACACAAATGGCTCAGCTTGTACAAACTTCAACCGGACGTCACTTAATTTTGACACCATCAAGTAATGTAGCAGCCACAACGGTGTTAACACAAAGTGGTCAGAGATTCACCGTAGTCAAGAGTCCTATACCACAACAACGGAATGGAACACCCATTGGGAAATCACAAATTAACTCGTCTCCGAATGTTACCAACAAATTGTCACAGTTGCAACAACCCCTTGCAGCAGCATTAGCGCAACAATTAAAAAATCACCATTCCTATTCGGCGAGCTCTGCCAGTGGTTATATTATCAACAATTTACAAGAAGACGACGACATGAGCGAGTTTATGCTAGCAGAAAAGGAACAACAGCGTAAAGAACGACGTACCCATAAAATGCAGTTCATCGCTAAACAGAATAGTAGAAAATGTGATGCAACTCCAATGTATGGATCCGATCTTAGAGATTCAGTTGCCAATATATGCAGAATATGTTCAACGTCTACAGAAGATACTCCTTGGTTTGCACGCAGCTACGCAAACTGCCAGCACGCTGTGTTGTCGCGTGACGGCTGGAGTCTGACAAAGGCCATCAAGTCATTTGAGCAACGCACTCTAGAAATGCGATCGATTTTTAATAACTTTGTGTTGTTTGTACCCGCCGTTTCTGCACCGGAACCCGGACTACACATATCACATCCTCATCCATCAAAACTGAATGAGCAGCGAAGGCAGGCCCTAATATTGCATAAGGAAATATCTCCGAAGCTTACGCTTTTGCATCCCATTGTATCCGCAATGAATACTCAGGTATGTAATTTTCTGTAAACTTTTATTTTGCTCGTAATTATCTCATATATATTTTTTAAAACGTTTTGAAAATTTTGAATTGAATTGTTCTTCTTTCTTACTTTTGCAACACAAATATTCTCTCTTTAAATAAAGTTACAAAAAGACATATGCATTTGATCTACAATTACATATACATTTTTACTGTACATGTTAGTAAATCGGATGCTAGAGAAATGTAGCTTTCAGACATAGTGCAGTTAACTCACTGATTGCATTATATCACTCAAAGTTAAACAGAGATCTTTCAATTAGTAATTTTAGCATAACATAAAATAACATTATTGAAAATATATATTTTATTCAAACTTTCTGTTTGTGTTTGCAGTTTCCGGATCCGCGTCTCATCCAGTACGATTGTGGTAAGCTGCAGACTCTGGATCGACTATTGCGTCGTCTCAAATGTGGTAGCCATCGTGTTCTCATTTTTACTCAAATGACCCGCATGCTGGATGTTCTCGAAGCGTTTCTCAACCACCATGGTCACATTTACCTGCGCCTAGACGGAACAACGCGGATCGAACAACGCCAGGTACTGATGGACCGTTTCAACAACGACAAGCGAATATTTGTCTTTATTCTGTCAACTCGTTCGGGTGGCGTCGGCGTTAACTTAACCGGTGCCGATACTGTGATATTTTATGATTCTGACTGGAATCCAACGATGGATGCTCAAGCGCAAGATCGATGCCATCGCATTGGTCAGACAAGAGATGTACACATCTACCGGTTAGTGAGCGAGAAAACCATCGAAGAGAATATTTTGAAGAAAGCCAACCAAAAACGATTGCTCGGTGACTTGGCAATTGAAGGCGGAAACTTTACGACGGCTTACTTCAAGAGTTCAACCATTCAGGATCTTTTTACTGTTGATTCTGCTGAAGGTGATGCATCAGCAAGATTATCTGAGGTGCTAGACCGAGATCGCGACCGGCGCCAGAGGTTGCAAGATAATTTTTCTGTGTCCACGTCGGCGGCAACTAGTAATGCAGACGAAAAGTCTGCGATCGGTGCTTTTGAGTCCGCTCTTGCGGCTGCCGAGGACGAGCAAGACGTGCAGGCGGCCAAGATTGCTAGTGCTGAAGCCGATGCTGATTTGGCGGAGTTTGATGAAAGCATTCCGATTGAAGAAATTGGCGAAGCAGGGGTTTCGAAAATTCCAGAAATGAGTAAAGCGGAACAAGAGGTTGAGAATCTTGTCAAACAGGTAATTTAAAGTCTGACTATAAAATAGAAACTTTTATTTAAATATCGTTTTTGTTTTTCTTCAGCTGAGTCCTATCGAAAGGTATGCGATGCGCTTTGTCGAGGAAACGGGTGGCTCATGGACAGCGGCTCAACTACAAGCTGCAGAAGCTGAGATTGAAAATCAGAAACGTGAATGGGAGGCAAATCGTTTGGCGGCACTGAAAAAGGAGGAAGAGGATGCAAAGCGAGCAGAAGGCGATGATAACGAATTGCTGACATATTCAAGGGAGGATGCCAAAAATCAGGTTAATAATAATAGATCTAAGCCGGTAAATCGTAGACTGTTAAAAGTTAGGGCAATGAATCGTAGAAATAATATTAAGAAACATAGTACGGTGGGAAGTCGTAAAGTATTGCGAAAGCTGTCTGCCGTTATTCCAGCATCGTCTAAAAATGCCAATTCGCAAAGAAAACGAAAAGTGTTTGTTAAAAAATCTTTAAAAGGTCGTACACCTCCGAAACGTGTGTGTCGTCGCAGTAATACGCGATCATTGAATACCGATAACGCAAATAGTGCGGAAAGTTCAGATTCGTCGGATGAAGATAGTAAAAAGAGTGGCAATGATTTTAATGACAGTAGCAGTGAGTGCAGCTTAGATGTAATGATTGACTCACAAGAGGACTCTGAATCGAATTCAAGACAATCTGCTATCACATCTTCGGCAGAAATTGATGAAGATGACGATACGGTTGACGAAGACGAAGAGAGCAGTAACAATTCAATCGACGAAGACGATGATGATGATGATGATAGTTTGCATGACGTACAAAACGGCAAAGAAAATAAAGAGCTTGATTCAATGCATCAAGATGACTTGATTAATCATTTAGATATAAATAGTCCACGTACACGATCTCGAGGAACAGTTAAACTAAACTTGTGGACACTTGACGATAGCCCAATTCTGCCAATGCGTGCTAAAAAAGATAGATCCAAGAATCGTTCGTCTGAAAATCAAAATAATAGCATTGAAGATTCTGTCCAAGAGAAAACTGTTCACAATCATAGTCAAGAGGTAGATAGTAGTAGTCATACAAATTCCAAACAAACAAATCAACTTACAGAAAACGATCAATCATCATATGCGGCTGATACCGATATAAATCCACTAAAACGTCCAAAAATTTTGGACGGATTCAAAAATTTACAATCGCCAAAGGTTAGAAAAGTTTTAAAAAATCCCAAGAAATTGGTCAACGGTAAAAATACGTTAGATTCTTGGATCTCTAAGTCTCCAAAAGCCACTTCCAAGTTACACAAACTCATTCCAAAAGTGATGTTGAGCAAAGACGATGCCAATATAGCCAAGCACATGCAGGCAGTTGCCGATAAGGAGCGAACGTCTCGAACTCGTCGATCCTCAATATTAAAACTGAACTCTGAGAATGGACCTTCTTGATCAAAGTAATTTTTGTTCGTTGCCATATGTAAATAAGCTTTTGTAAATTTGTTGGTGCCCATTTGGGCTCTGGGTTAGTAGCGAGAAATAAGCACGATGCTAATTGACATTGTATGTGTTATATCGAGCAGAACTTTCAGTTTCTTTTTTGTTACTCTGCTTTGTCGTGTTTCATGAAAGTGGCCAGGAAGACTACCTTCACCGAATCCTATTTAAAATAATATTTTAAATATTTATGTAATTGAAAGAAATGTTTTTTTTAATTTTATTTACAATTAAACTCATTTTGATTATTGATTATACAATTGTGACTAAAATTATATTACGAAAGCCACACTTACTATTGGTATTTTTTTTTTACTTTGACTTTTTTTGTGTTTTCCGCTGAATTCATGATTATACGCATGCACGCACATAATTTAAAACCGAATACATACCAGAAAAGGGTAGATATTGCAAAACCAATTGTTAAACTATATTTATGAAAAGAAAACAACTGTGAAATTAGAAAATATTTTAATTGTCTATGTATAAATTATAGGACCTATTATTAATTTGTATGAGTACAACAGAAGTAACAACACAACCAACTGAACAACTAATTCTAGGAAGACAATAAATTCCTTCATGAAAAAACCAAAACAAAAACCGTGTTGTGTTGTTTTATTTTATATACATTGTATTTGGAATTGCAAATTAATGAAAAGGCGCGCGCTCTCTGTTTTGGTGTCACAAACCACCCTCTTGCACTGTGTGTGTTTGCTTTTTTAACATAAGCAAACAGTATATGTTTATATATATATCTAATTTGTAGATATATGTGTGTTTGGCAATATGGCTGGCATGCTGGCTGGCTGCTGTCCAAACAAGTAAAAAATAATGTTTCTTTATCACTTTTTTTTTCGATTGTGGCACCAAAAACACAAACAAGCCATATTTTTGCCATTCCAAAATACTTGGATATAATCAAACAACACAGCGCCAGCGAGAAGGTGTGGGGGTGATATCAAAATATAGTTACGAAACTAGAAAAATATGTGGTAGAGTTTTTTTGCAAACAATTTGAACTGACAAATTTCACATAGTTTTTGAAATCGTACGAGCTGTAAATTAATTTGCAATTTTTTCTGTTTGTTTTCTGTAGATTTGGATTTCGGATAATACAATGGAGAAAATGCCGGTAAGTGTTTACCTTGAGTTTACTTGTGTTTATTGGTATAATCAAAAACATCGTATATTATGTGTTTTTGTGCACTAGTTTTAACTTTTATGTTCTTTCAATGAGGTCATGCCCTAATGTCCTAAAAGATTTTTTTTTTAAAGTTTTAAACAAAAAAAATAATAAGGTAATGTTTTGGTCTTGTACTAAGAATTATCATTGAAAAAATAAAAGTTAAATTGCAGTGATATTATACCACTTAAATCCATGTACAATCTGTAAATTTAGCTCTAACGAATTGTGGGTTTTCAGATGTGGTGTCCCCCTACACCACCACAAGATGATAACGATATTTATATTGATTATTCACTGGGCTTTATGTATGATGCCGAGGTCATGTCCGAATCTCAGTTACCTCCCGTATACGTAAAGAAAGATTTTAAGCGTAGTCGATCCGAAGCAGGTTTCTTCTTGGATAATCGCCGGCCGATAAAAATTCGCAAAGAAGACAATTACTATCCACCTCGATCCTTGTTCGATCGACCGTCACCAGCTTTAGCTAAACTGCGTAGAGACTTAAAATTACAGCGATACCGTGGTATTTTTAAACCTCCCGTTCAGTTGCCAAACTTAAAGCAGCAGCAGGTTCCACTGAAGCCACTCGTCGAGCCCGAAGGCATGGTAGAATGGTTCATATACGAGGACATTGCTATTCTGAATGTCATTCAACAGCTGCAGGGTTTACCATTAAATTTAATGTTACTCTCACCTGGTCACACACCAAACTGGGATCTAGTTGCTGATATTGTCAATCAAACTTCACGCGTCTATCGAACGCCGAAACAGTGCAGATACCGTTATGAAGCTGTTATTGTTCCGCGCGAAGAAGGAAAGTTGATCGAAAGTCCAAAGAAACAGAAGAAAACTAAGAATCCTCTAAAAGCAACACCACCAAAGAGTATTAGGGCCATGCGATCTTCTCAACTGTTCACTAACGACAATAATAATTCATTTTCTAAATTAATGAAAATGAAGTTTGACAATATAAAAACAGCATACCTGAAAAAGGCACCACAGCTTAAACAGGTTCTCGTAAATCCATCTCTAAAGAATCCCAAGCATGCTGCTGTGCTTGGTGAATTTGGAATTGCCAATTACGATTGTCCACCAACACCGTTAGAAATAGCAGCTAGGCGAGCGGAAAAGATTAAAGAGAAGCTTCGCATACAGAATCCTCCTCTGCCGGTTGTTGCTCCAGTTCCTGAACTCGTAGCACAACAACAACATGTCCAACCAACCAATCAAACGTCCAGCCAAGTTCCAACTGTTCAGACAAGTATTGTACAACAGTCGCCACAGGTTCAAGTTCATCAGCAGCAGCAACAACAACAACACCACCAGCAACAGTCACCTCAATTGGTCCAGTCAGGTTCTACATTAGTGCAGTCTACATCTATACTACAAACACCGCGCACTGTAAATATTGGTACCCATCAACAATCACCTCAAAGCGTGAAAACAATAGTAAACACGGCACATACATCGTCTTTAGGGACCAATGTTCAGCACATTCCAATTACTCAGGCAACGCATCAGCAGATACAGGTTGTACAACAGCAACAGACAATGGTATCACAATCGCCAGTCTCGGTTGTACTGTCTAATCCAATATCGGCTGTATCTGTTCAACAGCATCAACAAAATAGTCAACCTCAAATTGTATCCATACACCAGAGTGTAATTCCGAGTAGTAGCAACAATATTTCATCTACAGGCACACTGGTTCAAAGTATTCCGACCCATTCTGTTGCTCAGGTAGTTTCCGTTGCTCAGCTAACTAATGTCGGAACAGTATTTACTTCTACTTGTCTACCGTCGAATGCAACTGTGGCAACACTTACACCTTCTTCGTTACGGGCACAAAGAATTGTGGCTTCACCTGGAATGCAAGAAGGAATCGTTTTACACCAACGAAGTGTAGCGCAAAATACTAACGTTGTCTCTGTCGGTGGTTTGACTGGCCAAGGAGTATCTCAACAGATTCAAGCTACTCAACTGCGCCTATCGATGGGCGGTCAACAAGTTTCCGGTGTAGTAACAAAGGGAATACCTGTGGGTACAGTGGCTGGTAAATCTCTTACACAGGGAGGACAGTCGTTGTTCTTTAGACCTCAAATACGACAACAACAGCAACAGATTAAAGTTCTGCATCCTGGTCAAGTCGGACAGGCCAGTTTGGTAAGTGCAATTCAAGGAGGACTCGTGCAAACCTCTAGCGGCCACACTGTACAGATCCAGCAAGCTGGTGGTCCAAAAGTATCTATTGCAACGGTCTCCGGAATCGCTGGTGGCCAGAGCATTGTTACCAGTGTTGCTCCAGTTGCGACATTACAAATGATACCTGGTCAAGCTAAAACTCAATTTATAAAGCAAATCGGTGGCAAACAGATTGCACGCCAGGCAACTGAATCAGAAATGCTTCTTGTTAAACGTCAATTGCTACAGCAACAGCAACAACAACAACAGAAGCAACAACAACAACAGCAAATGATGCCCCAAACACAAATATTTACACCGGCTAGCCTGCAATTGCAACCAGCCGGAACATCGGGTCAGCCACATATAGCAACGCTTGTAAAAACTGCCACCGGTGGAGTGGTCACTTCTACGGGTGGTATGACATTATCACAACTAAAACCCGGTCAGCTCAAGGCTACAATATCCAATCAGAATCATATCCGTCAGATTCAATTGCAACAGCAACAACTGGCACAAGCACATCAACGTAAAATGGTTGGAGCTAAAATGACTCAGATAACACAGATTGCTGGAGCACGACCAGGTGGAAGTGGTACCGGTATGCCTACCCAGTTAGTAATGCAGCAAAGCCCAAAAAACGTTGGAAACACTGTTACTGTACAACAGATTCAACAGGTTATACGACCACCTGGACAGATTGTATTGGGAAAAGCCGGTGTCGGCAGAGTTATTCCAGTATCCGTGTCGACGCAGCCCAATCAAAGGCAGATTCAGGTATGTGATACTAAAAAAATGAGTATTAAATGTTATTTGCATTAAATATATTGTCTACAATTTTTTACAGGTGGTTTCTTCGTCAGCATTAGCCTCTGGTTCAATGCGTACACACGTAACAACACCAAACATGGGAACCATTAAAATGGTTTCGGGCACAACATCGCAACAAACTCAGGCTATATTCAGTGCACTTCAAGCCCAACAAGTGCAGCGCCAAAACGCTAGTCCAGTTCGTCTACAAACAACAGCCGGTGGATCTTTAGTAGCATTGGCAGTACAGCAGACACCACCCGGAAGCATTGTGGTGTCATCACAAAACACTGTGTCGGTAGAATCCCCATTACCCGCATCTACTCTTGTCACACATCAGAATGTACAGTTGCAGCAACAGCAACAGCAGCAACAACAACAGCCACAGCAGGTAAGAAATATCGTGAAAAAGCGTTTGCAATCCTATCGAATCACAAAGAATCCATGATCCGGTTCCGAATGCTGCTGCCGTTTTCTGCCGGTGGTTCCACTTGAAATCATGTTTGGCTTGTTTGTACTGTCTTGTGTGTGCTTTGCTGTTGTGGAAACCCGGTGTACGTGTCGCTTTATATTATATAATCATTATCCATGTATGTGTGCCTTGTTTTGTTTGTTTGGTATTTTAAATCCGTGTGTCAATAAAAACCAAGAAAGCAATAAACAAAAAAAACTGAATAACTAACAATTTCGTTTGGTTGGTTTCAGCCTCCAAAACCGTGAGTCTTCTTCCTCTACGTACAATCTCAACTCTTCAAAGCGTTGTATTTGTTGTCTTTGTCGACTTTGTGTCGTCCTAAAGTACACAGACACACACACTTTCTCCTTTGATATGGTGATCAGGAATACATAAGAAAGGAAGGTTTTGGATGGCCACCGGAGAGCATGTGCCTATGCAATATCTATATTATACAAATACTAAATTATTGGCTGGCTCAATGTGTTTTCTTTTTGTATGTATTAATTTGGTTACGCTCTTGTTATGTGTAAACAACAACACATCTTCTCCGTGAGCCGCCGCTGTGTAGAATAAACTTAAGTTCTATTACTAAACAAAAAAACATATTGCTTAGCATCTTGGCGTCAATCTCGTGTTGTATAAAGTGCGGTTTTCTTGCAATTTTGTCGCCAAAAACACCGACACACTGTGTGTCACAAGTAATATTATTATAATCAAAAACAAAAAAAATAATAACATATACAAAATCTATCATCATTTACTTTATTAATTTTCGAAAAATGTATTTCGTATATTTGTAGAGAAGAATAGATGGAAGCGTTTGTATATTTTGGGGTATTTCTAATAGAAATCTTGATCTCGTAATGCACCGTCTAAGTGTAAATTGAAGCAACATTTTCGATTGTATTTTCTTTAAATTACTAGAATTTATATTATGTTTATATTTTTTTATTTTTAAATAATAAATCTCAATACACTAGCGTAAAATTAAACCGTATACAGAAGTTTGTAAATCATAAAACACAACACACACAAAAAAAATGAATAAATATATAATATAGTATTATTAGAAAATAGTTATATGGTATTGTGTATAATTATTTAAAATCGTTTTATATAAATTAAATACCGAGAAAAGCGTTCGTGCGTGAGCGTACTCAATTTATGTATGTTTTCACTTATAATAATAAACTACTTAAGAATATTTTTTCCATTATATTATATTAAATGTGATTAAAATGTTTAAAATGTAATGTTTGACTCGTTGTGATTTAATTATTAAATTTAAGAACATTATGAAAATTATGGTGTAAATAAATAAATCGATTAAAATATTTATGAAAAATTGAATCTGTGTTTGTTGCTTGCGAGGCGGGCGTTACTTGCGAATTTTGAAAATTATCTTTTTCAAAAAGATATTTGGGTATAATTTTATTTTATTCTGCGGAATGTTATTTTGGAAGTTATTGTCAATTCATACAATTTCTAGTATTTAATTCATATATAATTATTTTAATATTTTTCTCGTGACAATAGGTCGTTTGTTCACAGCAAAAGGTAAGTTATCTAGAAAACAACAAACCAAGGTCAAAAGAGCAAAAAAAACTATAACTTAAGAATATTTTTCCACAAAGAAATCACGCGTGCTATACAAATGTAAATTATAGTTTTAAAAAAACCTTCGATCAAGATATATGTTAGCTATATTAAAGTATAATCAAAATAAAATTTGTTAGCAATTTTCAAAAAAAAAATCTTGGTCCACGATTTGTAACTGTAATTTTCAAAAATAAAACCTATTTTATTCCTACAATTCTTGGTGCATTTTATTATTTGGTCTAAACCTAAACTTTAGATCTTCTAAAACCTAAAGCATAAAATGCAGGATCGATATTATGAATAATATTAAAAATAATTACGTTACCACTTATCCTGATGTGTGGCCGTTAAGTTCGCTTAAAGAAAACGCCATTGGGTAAATTGGGAAAGCGGAGAAGTAACTTTTGAGTTTCAATATATTTTTTTTGGGATGATTGTTTCCTAATAAATTGCCAAATTAAAAAAATGTTTGTAAAAAAAATATTCAAAAAAAAGATTTGTAATCCTTTTTTTCTTCAAAACAGTTTGACGTTTTTTTTTAAATAAATAACGGTTATATAATAAAGACATTTTACAATAAATATTATTTAGATTTAAAAGTTAAATTTATCATCAATTTTCAATTAGGCTTTTTTTGTCCAATATCATATTTAGAGTTTCTGGTGATTGATTGTTTTTTCGGTCGAATTAATCTCAAAGATGTTATTTATGTAATTCTTGTCAGGAGACATAAAGAAATAGTGTATAATCTATGCAATTTTTAGTTAAAGTATATTTTCGTGTATGAACTTTCTGATCCAATTAAAATAGTTTTTTTACGGCTTCTTGTCATTCTTCCGAGAGCTGTCCAATTGGAAGCATATACCTGCTTAATATATACTACCACCACCAGTAAGGATACATCCTCCACCAGGGGGCAACCACTACCACCACCTAGAGGGCCTCCACCAGTACCAGAATGCATTCTATCACCACCACTTGGATGGATACCACCACCAGAATTCCATCACCACTACCACC
>JAAAKO020031854.1:0-38226 GCA_010015015.2 Bolitophila cinerea | reverse complement strand
AGATTTTAATTTTGTACAAATTATTTATTTTTTATAATTCCATAAAAAGGTTTTTGTCATTAAGTACTATTCTACTTCCCAGAATCCGCATTTTTATAGAGTTTTTATCGTAAAGCAAAAATGTAATGCCGTAGGCATCACGTTTCATTACATAAAAAGGTTTAGGTTCTACTTCTATACTAATATATTTTACTAAATTAAATTTAATAGGGAACTTAAAAAGGAGTACAACTAAGTTTAATAGCTTGAAAAAGGTGAAAATGTTTTCTATAATATGCTGTACTTCAAAAATGCCGCCTCTAATGCACCCCCACCAAAAATCATTCAAAAAGGGTCTATTTTAACCTAAAAATCCCCTTAAACCCTTAAGGGTATTTTTCCAGGCAAAAACACGTTTCGGGATTGGGAAAACATCCCCTACATCCCCTAAAAAAATGTTTTTTTCTGGAAGGGGCGCTAAACTAAAGATTTGCCTGTGAATGTAAGAGTGAATGGTAAATTATTATAATTTAAATAACTTCGTTAGATTTAGGATTAAGTTATCACATTCATTGGTTTAATATTCTTTAGTATATAAACATCTATCAATAAGTCATATTTCTGCAACCCGCTTTTGTACACGATTCCCGTAACCAAATGCATTTCTATATGTTACTAGGATTAAATAATAAAGATATTATTATTATTATCATTATTATTATTATTATTGTTTATATTTAAATTAATCTCATAAAACTTTGTGCAATACACAAAACTTATCGCACAACATCCGAATCGGCACCAAATAAGCGAACGCTGCAAACGCTGCGTTGGAACACTCTTCACGCGTTGCAGTGCGTTGTCCCAAAATGCAGCGCCATGCTTACTCTACATACGGCCGCAAGCGTCACAAATGGCGCTGCTGTCGCACATCAGTCGCCGACTTCAACACGGGAAAACAAAATGGACGTATCTTGTGTGGTGCGTACTTTTTAATCGCTGTATCAATAAAAAACTGTGCATTTTAGTGTAAATAATCTATAGAAACTCTAGTCGTTAGTACGTACCGTGTGTCTAGCTAAATGAAACCGATGCGGTCGCAATAACTCAGCCCAGGATACGAACGTTTTGCGCCGCACAGATAGTGCACGAATTCGGCGTTTTCACAATTTTTTTTTTTTATAAATGGTGGTGTTTGATAGAAAATGAAACGCTTGCTTTTGTCTCGCATCAAAATACAAGTAAGTAGTTTTTGCGGTGTAATTCACAAAAAGTTATATAATTAGTGTTTTGTTGTGGCGAATTTGGACGATGCGATGGTTAAAATGGTTTGCGGGCACACGGATTAGGGGTGGCTGGTGCCCGAAACTTGGCCCCAATTAAAGTCGTGTAATGGCGATTTTGATTTTATAATTTCCGATGTGTGGTGTGTGGTGGTGTGTGTGTGTGCCTGTGTGTGTGTGTGAGTGAGTGTTTTTTTTTCGTCTCTCGAATAAATGTAAATGTGTAAATTCTGTATTACTATATTATATATATTTATTATACGTACGTATGTATATTATATTATAATACATGTGAATGCGGTTGGATGTACTTAGCCGCTGCTCGCTCGCGCGCCAGAGTGCTCTGTATGGTTGTGTTTGTCTTTGCATGTACAACACTTTCAATATATATATAAAATATATTCTATAATTACTATACATGTATTATAATTGTGAATACACAGATATTTGTATTGAAATAATTATTGAAAAATGTACATAATGTGTAATGCAATGTATATACATATATAAATTATAAATCAACGATCATGTATATTTCGTATGTACACCATGAAATGTGCAAAGAGACAATGATATCGAATAGCGCGAGTCGACAAAACGCGCGAGCGTCAACGGCGCGACAGCGGTACGACGTACTCTACGTTTATAAAGCGTACGTACGTACGTACGTTCTTCTCGACCCTCCTCGCTGCCGCACCAGTCTTGACGAGAGTGTGCTACTCTTTTTATTTTCCTCACCACACCATGATTATTATAATATGTACACACTTACTCGATTCATTAAAATCGCATATTTTTCGCTTGCGTTTCACGTTTACGTTATTTTTGCACGTATATTTATCCACAAAACACACACACACACGAAAAACACTGTGTGCAAAAACTTATAATTTGTATGTGAACTATATATACCGCCCGCAAAACGGTTATATAAAAATAAGTAAAAGAAGTTGTGGATTCGCATTGCATTTCTTGTTTGCATGTGTTTTTCTGTGTGAATGTGTGTGTGTGTGTTATGGTTGCATATGAGAGTGATTGTTCCCATCTAAAATGGTTGATGCGGCTGCCAACGAATGCAAAACGTCATCCTGCGTTCCCGATAACGCTCTCTTTCATGTGTGTGTGTGTGCACGCTCGCTGTACGCAGTCTCGCAATTCCCGGGCTGTATGTCTCCATGGACCACAGAATCTACAAAAAAAACTGCACGCATAAAATTGTTCCGGTTCCGATTTTAATCAATGAAATGTTCTCCTACTCCTACCCGTACAGCTGGTAGCATATATATAGCTAGGCTATGATTTGGCCGGGGATGCCAATGGGAATGTGCAATGTTTAATAATTTTCTGTTCTAGTGGTACGGTACATTTTAATGTAATTACATTTTGTGCATGCTCAGGTAGACGAGTATTGATTATGGCGTTGATTTTTGTGATTGGCTGGCTCGTTATTTTGTATATATTTCTATATTTCCGATCGTTTGCATACGTACTCATTTTTATCTACTTAATGAAGCTTTTTTCGAAAAACTGAAGCAAATTTCTGGATGGCACGAGTTTTGATAGCAATGATACATTTTCAAGGTCACTAGTTGTCATTCTATTTTTAGAGCTTCGCATTAAAAACGTTTTACTGAAGTACAATTACAAATTTACAATACAAATACAAATTTTGATAATACTTGGTGATAATGAATACAAATGAATTTTGATTTAGGATACCGATGGTAAAACACTGTCCATACAGACACACACACAATTTCAATTGTAATCTTTTGTACGTTGGCAAAGACGCAATTTTTTGGCCGTATGAGTAAATACGTACAATCAGCCATTTTATATTTGTACTTCATTGAGCACACTGAACTTTTAGAAATAAAAACTAGCTATGCACGAGCATTTTTGTATATATATATATCTACATATATTATAAATAATATACATATACGTACGTGTTCATATGATTGTGTGTGTGTATGAGAGAATGTGCGAGAGTGCATGTTTGGTAAATCCAATATATGTATGTTAGCATATCTATGTGTGTGTGTTTGTGTGCGCGCACACGTTCGTTAATAATAAACACTCGACAAATTATAATTAAACATAACAAAGCATTTTCTGAATACAAACCTATAAATTTATTGCGGATTCATCTCTAATTGAAAATAACACACACATAAGCATATACAATCATTTAAATATTCACAAGATTGTGTCGACAAGCAGGTTGTTCACCTGTTTTCTTCTTATTTCAAAATCTAATACACGGTTACAAAAAGTCTCTCTCTCTACAGCTACATAGGCTGATTAAACCATGTGTATGTGTGCCTGTACTTGTATAATAAGTATATATTCCATTATATAATTTCTATTATGTTGAGGAATACGTATGCAAATGGTAAATGGTCTTTTTGTTCTATGCACAGGTTAATTTGAAAAAAGCATTTGTCAAACGACGCTGTGACGATATGTTGTTTGTTGTGTGAGCATTTAAAAAATGACACTCGGCGCAAAACGAATACATATCAAACCAGAAAATCAAGCTTGTAAACTGGTGTGTGTGTGTGTATATGCGAATGTGTGTGTGCGTTTGAGTATTTGCACAAGTCTTAATTTTCTGTCATGAATTTGTCACACAATTAAACCCGCCGTGGCCATTTAATCTATTCCTATTCCATTCTTTGTGACTCTCTTTTGCGTGGCGTCGATTGCTCCGTCATTATTGCTCCGCACTGTTTGCCCAGCTTGTACTTAGATTTTTGCATGTGTATATGTTTATGTTTGTGATCGAATGTACTTTGCAACAATGAACACGTTACACACGAGAGTGTTGAGTACTTGCGCTCTACCGCATCGCTTCAACGTGAAAATTTTAATTAATCATACTTTGTTTAGGTATTTTTAATCTTTATTCTATAGTCTGTTCTTAGAGTGCGGCAAAAAAGCCACTTTTGCACATTTTGAGCTAGGAAGTAGGAAGTTGCGTTCTGTTAGGGAAATGTATCCTTATCTTTTGGCTAATCTTTTTCAAAGAATTCAAATTCGTATCTCTTATAGATTCTAAGCTACATCCATTCTCCACGACCCTTTCAAGTGGCTCTTTTCACCCTATCAGGTGGGGCGAAAAATCCATTTTTTATTTGCTGATAAATCATGAAAAAAATAATAGTAAAAGCTAAATAAATACATTTATTTTTTTAAAGAATGCAAACTTTTATAATTTGAAACGAACACATTGCACTAAATTTATACTTTTCTGCTGATTGATTTTAGGCGAATTTCGTAAAAATTCAGATTGTGATATTTTCGACGAAATTTTAAGGCGTTTAAGTGTCGTAAGCAACGTTGAACAAACGTTTGACGGTAACATGCATTATATACCTTGTTGTTCTTTGTCCTTCTTGTTTTATCAGTTGTGTAATCGCATTGATGCTCCTTATTTGTTGTCTTTTCTAGAATTCGATGTTCCCATTCAAAACGATTCGTTCACATGTGTTTCTAATTTTGAGGAGGCATAAAGCTAATTATGGACGTGCTGAGCAAATAAATAGTATGTCAGAAGCTTTTAATGATGTTGAAATTAATTTTGATTTAATATCACCCGTGAGGCGTTTCGGCGTATCACTCGATCTTTAAACCTATCCTGAATCTTTGTAAGAGTTGTACAAGTATGTGCTTATAGCGAGCTATACAACAAAAATTATCGCCTGGTTAAGTATTATGGACATTCGCTGTTCGATCGGTGTTTGGGCGAATTGTAATAAGAGTTTGAAAATGTTATTGGGTCTATTTTATGCTGCCCGTTCGACTAACCCAAAACAGCTTTGTCCAATGGCTGCAATTTGTGAGTGGTATCAGGTGTGTCAGCGTGGCTCTTTCGCCCCACAGCCACATTTCACGAAACAATCACGATAATTCCATGACCAATAACACCACCCCAAACCAAAATTACTATTACCTACACAACACAAAACTTTATAAAAAGCACTTTTGATTAAATTTCACACGTAAAACACAGACAAAATATTAAAAATGTTAGAGAAAATGTTCAATCACTTTTTCCGAAATTTCAAATGACCCTATACAGCGCCATCGGTTTTGCCGATCAGGTTTATATTTATATCAATCTTGAGAACTGACATAAGCATTGTTCATTCAAAACATTAACTTTGCATTTTATATATATAATCTACAGTATAAATTGTCTATTTTATAACTCTGTTGCTTATTTTAATGTTTTTAGTAAAGATTGTACATTTTAAAATTTAAAGAATATTAATACTAAACAACCAGTATTATAGAAAAGTACTCAACATAATATATCAATATGATTGTATCATCGATTGAGAATACATTTATTTTCTTTCATTGCAAAAGGTTATGCCCATTAAATTCATAATAATACCAATAATATACATTTCATTTAAATATTTTAATAATAATAATTTGTTTGAATTCATCTTAGCGAATGCTAATGTGTTTGCTATTAGGTCTAATTAAAGTACTTTTGTTTTTTTTTTGAATAATCAATAGTATAGTATTGTGTTTTGCATATTTGTCGAAGTTACGACTCTGCGACACGCAAACCTAAAATAGACTAGAAAACAATTTAAACACGCGATATAGTTCGTAAGTTAAAAGCAAATAAACTTCAAACGGAATTACGTCATTCTCATAAATTTCGACAATATTGCATTCCCAAGTGTTGAGGCACACAGGAGAGTAAATGCTTTGTATAAGTTGACGTGATATATATTTTTTTAATTATATAAAAAGGCCACATCTGTGGCTCTTTTGAATATTTATTTTTGAAATAAACAGAATTATAGTATAAAGATAATCTATTATTAGGATTGAAAGAACAATCTTCTTTGATTTTTTGCACTATAATATAATTTGTAAAAGTATTGATATCGTCCTATTTGTCCATATCATTCGATCCAGTAATCCCAAATGTCTTCCTAATGTCGTAGTCGATTCATGTTATAATTACTATTTAGCTCTAACGTTAAAATTCAATCGGAAATAAAGAAATACAATCGCTGATTGTGATCGTATGATTAATAAGTTAATCAGTCAAAAAATACCAATTAGCTGATCAAGTGATTAAAGTTAATCAAAGATTTCTAAATCAACAAAACTACGATTGAAAAGTCTGATCGGAACTCAAGAAATCCAATTAATGTGAGTCGAATGATTAAACACGGATTAGGTTTAATCAGGACTGAAGAAAATGTCCCTTTAAACTCGATTCAAATGTTGATCTGTTTTGATGGAATCGGCCAATAATCACTGCTTAAATATCTTATCCAAAGTGAAGAAATAGAAAATTTAATCAGGTGACTATCTACGTCCGATAAACTAATCGGGATAATAACAAATCAGTGGTTATCCAAAATTAAGTCAGGGCATGGATCATGTAGCTAGTTTTCATCGTCTCGAACTTAGTGTTGCTTGTTACATAGTAGCACGTATAAATTACTTTCGAGAGGTCAATTGAAAACCACTAAAACGAGCTACGTGATTCAGGCACAGAACTAAGAAAATCGCCTCCATTAAAATTTCAAAGATATTATTTTACTTCATGGCTCAATTGATTTTTTTCCAATTTGCAAACAATTGTATGAATACGTCAAAAATGCTAGGGAACTGTATATGGCATACGTAAATGCGGAACAAGAAGCGGAAATATTAAGTCAAAAAAGAGCTTTGAAAAATCAGTGTCAAAAAGAAAACATCCAATAAAAAAACAGCTTCCAAAGAAAAAAATAAATAATCCTGCAAATTGCGGAAAAATAGATAAGAATGGCAACTCCAAAAATAAATTAGACGGAAACAAATTTAAAGGCTGCTATTAACCACTTTGTGCTTAGAAAATAATATTTTATTTAGGCGCAAACTAAACGGTGTTATTTTTAGACTTGTGGTTTTCAAGAAGAAATAAAACGCATATAATTTAATGTTATGGCCAAGAATTAAGCTTTATTATAAAGATAAGGGTTTGCCATTATGTTTTAAAAATGATTTCGGGCAAGTGGCTGCTGCGGCTTGTTCGAATAAATTTCAGCCGAGAGACCCAATTTTCGACCACTTTTTGCAGCAATTGGGGCTGCATGTCAGCAATAACGCGCCGAATATTCTCTTCCATCGCGTCAATCGTCTCGGTGTTAAATCGCACGATATATTATGCCACGCCACAGGTCTACGAGATACGACGCGAGATAATGCGCTCATCAAAAGTTTCCTTCAATAAATTGATTGTTTCGATGGCTGTATGGCATGTAGCACCGTCTTGTTGAAACCAAAGGTCGTCCACATTCATCCATTTGTGAAAATCGGAATATGTGGGCATCTCTTTTTAGGATCATTCACCGACGCGCTTGATGGTCGTTCGGCTATTCATTATAAAATGGCAAACCAAACTGAGCATCAATCAAGTGACAGCTGTCATAAAGACCATCTTCGAATTATTCCTTTTTTTAATTTTTCTTTTAAATTTGAAAACAAATATATGCTACCTACGAAGTTGTAGCTTCTCCGAAAAAAGGGTCTACTATATCGTTTCGGCAGACTTCTATAGAACTTCTAGTAACGAACGTTTAACCAACCTAAAAAACAGGTTCTTTCGGTAGATTAGATTAAGATTATAACTCAAGAAATATAAATATTTATCCAGAGTTTTCACGGAGTAAATAGTATGAAGGCGACACATTCATATAAAAGTGTTAAATTTTGTTCACAATGTGACAGCTGCTTTTACCAGAAGCGTCGTTAAATATTACCATGAATACTCATGGTGTTTTGAATGCACCTATTAAATTTTAGATTGTATATTTTTTATAATTCCATTTGTAGAAATAATTATAATTATTTCTAGTCTTTATATACCCTCCCTTATATACATATAAATTTTTTATTGATCTAGCCAAAAATCCTGTATAAAAGTAAAACACAAAAACCCATTATTTGAATACAAATACATGAATAAGTTTTTCCAAAATCATGCGATGTTCTATCCCCTAAAATATCACTTTGATTGAGTTTATAACGTATACATATATATTTCCAAGCACCAGATTCGTTGACTGCACGGGCTAGCTATAGATAGATGAGCTTATTATTTACTCGTGCATATAGCACATTCAGTTAGCAGTACTTGTTTGCAGACCATAAGATTCTACTACAACTTTAAATAACCAAAAAAGGTATATATCTTTGATAAAAAAACCAACCGTGCGCCTATGTTTTTTAAATGTTCATGTCTAATTTAAGGTTATGACACTCTAAATTACAGCTTGATTTTATTCACTAAAGAAACAATTTAACTTCATTTATTCTTTGGATATAGCTTGATCAGGTAAAAACTGTACACCCCACCATTCTTAATATTATGCACACTTAATATTTAATGGTCAAAACCAAACACAAAATCATAATGCCCCTCTTATAGAAGCTCTCTTCCCTAATGGCAAAAAACTCGGAGAGCCAATTTCCACAGGCCTCTTTTATGGCCAACTTCCGACTACCAAGCTCGTTCGCCATGGAAAGAAACAGGTGGTAATCAATTGGTGCCAGATCTGGACTATACGGTAGATGCAAAAGAACCTCCCATACGAGCTCACGAAGCTTCTGGCTCGTCATCAAAGATGGCCTCTTCTGCATGAGTGCTGCCTTCAAGCGGTCCAGTTGTTGGCAGTAGATGTCCGAATTGATCGTTTGACCATAGGGGAGCAGCTCATAGTGGATGATTCCCTGCCAATCCCACCAAACACACAGCAGAACCTTCCTGGCCGTCAATCCGGGCTTGGCCACCGTCTGGGCCGCTTCACCGTGCTACTTCGAGTGTTGTGTCCGTAAACTTCAAAATTTGTCCGCATGTCAAAAGAGTTTCGAGTTAGTTGGTTTTTCATTTTATTTATGAGGATTATTTGCAAGTACTCAATAATTGTTTTGATTGACATAAACTGGTCCCGGTATGGTATAGTGCAACTGTTGGAGTATCATATTTTTTTGTTACTGATTTGATAGCTTTTTTTCAGTCATTGAAGATGGTTTATTTTGACTTGGGATCCAGTTGATCAAATTGGCAAGAGATACGTTAAATGGGAATATATCTGACGTTTTGCCGACCGTGGTTGTCCTATAACGCTATATAACCCTATAGTTATAACTAAAAGTTATGTTTTTGTATATATAATATAATATACTAAATACGTATGCAATGCACAACATAAATTGGCGTGCGACATCAAACTCATCCGAAAGCGTTGTGTTTGTGTGTGTGTGTGTGGTGGTTTCAGTGTATACGTTGTGTGATATTCGTATATATATATATATATACTATATACGTGCGCGCACGCCTCTGAAACTCGGTCCTCGCTCCTCGGTCGTCCCGACAGAGCATCGACAGTCGACACTCGATACACACGGACACGGTATATAGATACGAATATATAAATGTGTATGTGTTTGTGTACTTGGGCTCTGCTTTTGCTACTCGTGTGCGCGGCACGCGTGCGACGAATGCTCCGTTTGTATGTGTATGTGTGTGAGATATTTCCAGGATTTCATTGAAGTGGCGCGCAGCACTGTATTCGTTAAACGTTTAACTTTTCGAGGTTATGCGAAGTTTTCGGAAGGTACGAGATGCTGTGTTTTTGTTGTTGTTGTTTTACAATGCAGTAAGACTGTATACGTTTATTTTATTATCACTCGTATTATTTAAACAAACAAAAAATACTGTATATATAGCTTAGAAATATGCAATTTAAATAGGAGGAAGCCCCTACTTTCGTGAGCGAAAAAATAAGTAAGATTATCGTTAGATTCGGGACAAGCCGTTTGTTTAATATATTCTGCGAAGGGTTTGAGATTTAGCGTGTTTATTGATTTTGTATATACATATATATATATTTATATATATATTATTGTATATTTATACATTTATTCAATGCATAATGTATGTGTGTGTGTGTGAATGTGGAGAGTCCTCGCATTACATTTAAGTAATGTAAAGTAGACAAAATGTGCTGCGAGTGTAGAGTTGGAGTTGGAGGTTGTGCTCTGTTATATTTTGTGTGTGTGTGTGTGTTTGTGTGCGCTGGCAGCAACGCGGTTCGACGGCGGCAGCGGCAATGGCAGCGTCAGCGGCGCAGACGATGACAACGTCGTCGTCGACCATTTGTATTGATTTTTAATTATGATAATGTTGAAATATACAAATGTTTTATTTATAGAGCTATTAGTCTCCGAATTGCTTGTGGGTTATTTATGTTTAATACAACGGGGTGAAATTTTAATTGTTTTAAATTTTAAATTTAAATGTTTTGTTTTTTAGTTATTTTTATTATTTATAATATTATTGGAAGTACGTACACCACTGATTGTGTTAAATAAAGAAGACACGATGCCTTGGGGGTAATGCTATACGCTGTATGTTGCTTACAAAAATGCATAAGCGTAGAGCTTTTCCCCTTAGGCGTCGTGTTGCAACGTCATCTAGCGTCAGTGTCCACGTACGTCATCGCTCAATGCTCTCGTCCCATTTGCGTGCATACCGTTGGTGTGGTTATAGAAATCCTTATCAATTTTGTATATCCCTAAATAGCTACTCTAATCAAAAGAGAGTATCTTAACTTTGATTTAAAAAAATATACTGTCTACACTCTGTCTAGCAGGCACCACGCGTTTGCCAACTGATCCACCACAAGAACAAAATGTATATATATATAATATATTTTTATACTAACGTCAAATACTGTCGTATATGCGTGTGTGTGTGTTTTCCTCGCTCTTTGCGATACACACTATAGAGGTACCTACTCTGTGCTAAAGCCAGGGAGACGGGAGAGTACGCGTTTAACGTTATATGTGTATACGAATACGAAATACGTTGCGGTAGCGTTGTTTCGTGTTTCTCATACAAAAGCAGGTTATATGCATAAGCACCGAGTATATGTTTGTGTGTGTGTGTGTTTTTGTCGGCTGTGCAAATAACTGTGGTTGTTTGAAGTTTCTATGCCGGGACCGGGGTACGGGAACTGCGTGCGCGGCCAGCGGAAGGTGAATGCGGTGTTTTGAATGCAAAGATTAAGTTCTGCCTAAAAATCTATTAAAAAAGCTGAAACTAAAACGTTTACTCGTACACGATTACGAATCATGTGTTTCTTTTAATTATTGTACATGTGTCAATAAACAATATGTTTTTAAATAATATATTTTGATGATTATTATGTGTTAGATAAGGCAGAGTCACACACGCACACACACACACATTGCAACTAAATACTAATTATGCCGGCTGCCGGCACGATAAGACCCCGTACTTGATAATAGTGTACATTTGTACAAATATAAAAATAGTTATTTTAATAACTTTTAGATATGTATGTTTTTTCTGTAACACTTTGGCCAGAAGAAATTGAAATTATTTTCTTATCTTGCCTGATATTTGCTATTATGGCATATGAATGACTTCATGTTCGAATAGGACACAATCACACCAAATGAATATATTTAGATTGGGGTGTTGGCTGGTGAGCAGATTCGTCTCGCCACACTTTGGCAAGCGTAACGATGAATCAATTGCACAAACACACACACAATCAAACAATACTCACCTTTATTTTGTGTTGTACATTTTTTGTCTCTTACAATTGCACACACAAACATATTCTGTGTGTGTTGTTTTTGCTTGTTTTTGCAAAAACCAAACTGATTGGTCCACGGCGGACGCCGCTAATTGGATCATCTGCGAATCGCGCGCGACTTTGTTTACGTAACTTTTTCTCTCTCTGCTCTCTGGGAAAATCGTATCGATTATTCAACAAGTTTGCTACCGACATTTAAAGACATCCCCGATGAGCATTGAGCTGCCTGTGCCACCGTTTTCAGTGGCATTGGCGGGTGACGCTCGGCGGGACGTCTCATCATAAACTGAATCAATGTTTGTGTGTGTGTATGCAATATTTTTTTTAAGTACTTAAAATTTTCATTTGTAATTAGTTTTTTTCACGATAAAAAAATATACATACATCATTTTTAAAAAAAATCATTTCTTTATATTTCAGGCACAATGGGCACACACGTAGCTCATCACACATAAAAGCAGTCGTTTGTTTTTGTTATTATATCGGAATGGAGGAGTCGTCTTCTGATCATTTAGGAGGCGATGTTCGACATCAGAAATGAGCATGCGCATGCAGTAAAGCCCTGCAGAAACAGCGAAACAGCAACAAACTTTAAACTAAGTTTATGTAAACAAAACACTCGCACGCAAAAACTACACTTATTCGATAACTATTTTGTTAGAGCATATTCATAAGTTAGTTTATTAAACTGATATTTTTAATCCGTACGGTTTGCGTACGTTTAGAAACAGTGAACTGATCTGGTGACAAATTTTTCGTCTCGTCCCCCAAACAGGTACATTTTTGTCAAGGTTTTACGATTTTATATTGGAATACTTATTTAAAATATTATTTCTAGACAAAACTAAACGCTTAGTAGAATTTAAGTAAAACCGCACACTCGAATCACATTAAAATTGAACAACAAAAATTCTAATGGATGGAAATGCGCAGAACATGTTCCACGGAAACCATCAAGGGTAAGCTGATAGATTGTGATTTTTTTCCCCAAAACGTATTAGAGTATATTTTGGTATTGTTTTTTTAGCGATGCATACTACAGATACGATGCAGCCGCCGCCGCTGCCAGACCGATGGGGCCACCCGGAGCGTATTCACGACACCGGGCACCACACCCCTTGCAACAGCAACAGACCCAGTATCCGTCGTACCAATCACCAGCCGATAATATGTACTCGATGGGTGATCAACACAGTGGACTGGGCATCGGTGACCTAGGCGGATGGGGTGCACAGTCGGCTGCACAAGCTGGGGCATATCCTGTCGCAGGCATGTCATATGGACACGGGCATCCCCAAGCCACACCGCAGCCACAGCGTCAGTCGCAATCGCAGGCAAACTATCGTCAACACATTGCCGGCTATCCACAACAAGATCCCCAGAAAATGCAGTTTCCAGTGCAGCAGGGAATGATGAGCGGTATGCTTCAACAGCAATCATACGGTACGCTTAGTCAGCAGCAAGCCCAACAACAGCAAAGAGTTCCGCAGCACTATTCTCAAGCTGCTGGTCATCCGATGTATCCTGGAGCCCCCCAAGCCCAGCCTACCAGTCAGTCTTATGCATCGTATGCGAGCTCTGCGGCTATGCAACACCAACCAGGTCGAACGCCTCAGCATGTGGGATACGGTCACAGTCAACTTGAACAACCAAGCTATCAGCATTTGGCAAGCTCAGCAGCGCCGAGCCTTCATTTGCCCGGTGCTCAACCACATGCACAACCGCATGCACAGACCCAAGCTCAGCAGTTGTCCAATCATCCAAACCAGCAGACGCAGAGTCATTTAAGTCAAGCCCAACAACAGAGTCACATATCACTGCCGGGCGTTCAACCTCAATCTCAAATACATGCAAACCAAGCTGTCGGGCACCCACCGTTACAGCCCCATCCTACAAGCCAACCATCGCACCCACAAAACCACACACAACAACATCCTGGTCATTTGCCACATGCAAACGTACAGCAGCAGTCGTCGACGATCATACCAACGAGTCAACAGCAATCTCAACTCTCCAACCTTGGACATCAGCAGCAGCAACAACAACAACAGCAGCAGCAGCAACAGTCACAGCATCCTAGTCTGTTGCATCCAGTCGGTGCGGTCCCCAGCCAGCACCAGCAAACGCCGATATCCCAGCAGCAAGGTCTGATCGGTCACTCTGTTAACCAGCAGCTTGGCCTGCAGATGCCTCACAATCTACCATCTCAAGGTTACGGAGTGTCACACCCAAGTCAAGCCGTACCCCAGCCACCGTACATAACATCCTCGAAACAACAGAGCCAACAGCTCGGCAGTAGTCCACAGTATCGGGCACCATTTCCACAACTCTCTCCATCTCCACAGATGTCACCACGACCGCCGCAAATGTCACCACATTCACAGATGTCCCCCAGACCTGTAATGTCTCCGGCAAAACCTTTGCTGCAGAATCCACTGTCGCCACATCCCCATCCACATCAACCGGGTGGACCCAGTCCCAGGCCTCAGCAGCAAATCGGTGGATCGGTTCAACAGCAACCGTCAAAATCAATAAGTGGACCAGCCAGCGCAGTTTCGACACTGCAAGCACTCGAGCAAATGGTAATGCCACCGTCTGGTATTGTTTCTGGTGGAAATAATATTGAGTATCCTCCATCTCCGTATCGGCCACCACATCAACAGCATCAGGCAAACCCATTGTCTCCGATGGGTCCTAGAATGCCAATGTCTCCACAGCATCAACAGTGGCCACCAATTGGTCGCCCTTCAAGTGGTCTTGGTAATATCGGTAATCTTAACCATCAACAGCCTCACCATTTATATGCTCCACCATCGCATCCACAACCAACGCAGCATCAACAGATGCACCAGCAACTCCAACAGCAGCAGCAGCAGCAACAGCAACAACATCAGCAACACCAACAGCAGCAGCAACAACAGCAGCAACAACAGCAGCAGCAACAACAACAGCAACAACAACAACAGCAGCAGCAACAACAGCAGCAGCAACAGCATCAACAGCAACATCATCAACCACAACAACAACAGCAACAACCACCACCATCAACGCAACATCAATTGCTATTGCCACCGATATCACAGATGAATGAGCTTGTACCTGTGACACAGTCGATGATGTCGGGTGGCCGCAGTATGTCTCCGTTTAACATAGCTGAATTGGATACTAAGAAGCCACACGAATATAGTATGATGCAACACTCGGAACCACTTAGCATTGCTAATCTGACGCATCAAGAACCTCTTAGCATTGCTAATCTTACACATCAAGATCCACTAAGCATTGCTAATCTTACGCATCAAGAGCCGCTTGCTGTTCCCACAACGCATTCAAATCTTATGGATCCTTTTTCGGGTGTCTTGGAGCCCATAGCTCCTACAGTTACACCTGTGTCTGTTGCAACACCAGTTATGCAGTCAGAACCAGTTCATATGCAACCGGAAATCTCTAATACTCATCACCAGGCCGCTTTGGTGCCACCACAATTGATGCATGCACCACAACAGTCGTTGCATTCCATTCAACACCATATGCAAATAGAACAGCCAACACCTACGCCTCCAATGCAGCAGCAGCAGCAGTTACCCATTGAAAGTGTGACATCGTCTCCTCCGCTCGTCGTTCCAAGTGCCAGTGAAGATTCTGTGATGCAGTCGCTGAACGAGAACTCAAATTCAAATATATCTATGCCAGCACAGTCAATGGACTCGTTTAAGAATGTTGATCCTGAACCTACAATGACAAGCGAGAACTCAAACAATCCACATGAGATGTCATCGGTAAACGAGGATTTGGCAAGCCTGCGTGATGAATCACAAAGTCAGGACGGATCTTTGCACATGGACGTACTGAAAAGTGTTAATGAATTTGTACAGCAGTCTGCAGCTTCGACGCCATCACCAACACCTCCTGAAGCATCAGCACCGGAGCAGCCGGAACCGGAACTCGACGAAGAAGAAAACGTACAAGAGCCTGAGTCACAAACGAACACTGATGCGGTAGAGGCCCCGGAAAATGTGCCCGAAACGACTACGGAGCAAATTTCACAACCATTACCACCGGAAATAACAGCGGTGACAGAAATACCTGAACCAGCTTTTACACCTCCATTAGAGGAACCAAATACAACGGTTCCCGAAATGTTACCGGTCATGTCAAATATTCCACCGATTCCACAACAAATAAATATGCTACCGATGATGCCGAACTCTCAATCACCGCAAATGGGTATGCCAGCAGCGAATTTAGCGCTTCCAGCAATGCAACAAGGATCAATGGGTGGCATGCCACCGCAAATGCAAAATATGTCCATGGGCACAAATATGTACGATCCAATGATGATGGGCGGACGCCCTCCGATGGGTATGCATGGTATAATGCCTCATCCTGGCATGGGTTATCCACCGGCAGCCATGAGTCATCAGGCTGAACGTGCAGCGCTTCAGCAACAGCTCCAGGAAATGTACTGTATGCCGCCGAGCGTAGAAAGCCAAGAAAAAATTCCTAGGCTTCAAGAGCGACTGAATATGCTGCAACAGCACGAGGCCAATGACCAATGTAATGGTGGACCACAGTGTATAATGCAAGCGCCTATGTTTCCGACGCCAATGATAGACAGTCCACAGGTGTCGAGTACTACGGGTCGTGGACGTGTACGAGGTCCTTCAAAACCACGTAAACCACGTACAAAGAAATCTGAGAAACTTTTGATGCAACAGCAATTAGCTGCAGCAGCACAACTCAATGCTGACTCTGGTGATGGAATAAATGCTCTAGATTTACCTACAACAACTAGCAGCTCTATGCATTCAGATGAATTGCCCGTTTCGGAGGATTGTGTTACTCCTGGAGCTGGAATTGTAGACACGTCTACTGATCTGGCTGATCTGAATGAAACAGACGATTTGTCACAAGATCGTTCATTTGCTGACCTGGATGCATCCACAACGGATGGCCGTAAACCGAAGAAACCGCGCAAGCCACGTGCTCCAAAAGATCCAAGTAAGTCAAAGGAACCAAGAACACCAAAAGAACGTAAGAAGAGAGAGGCAAAGGATCCGAATGAACCAAAAAAGAAACGCGGCCGAAAAGCGCAGAGTGAAAAGTCTATGGATCAAAGCGGTGATCAGTTGGACACAAGCAATGAGCTAAATCGAACGGATGACAATAATTCAATGTCCGCATTGAATACATCAAATAATTCAGAGGACGGTGAACAGCATCGTGACACACTAAATGACGAAGCACCTGATTTCGATGATATTCCAGTATCTAAGATTCCTATTCGTAGTCTGCTAGACGAGTCCTCGTCGAAAGCTGAACCCGATGAGAATTCCCAGAGTCCCACACCGGAGGTAGAGGGCTCCACACCAAAACGCAAGAAGTCTTCGCGTCCGAGTAGCGGTCGCAAACGTAGTTCCGTCAAAAGTGGAGGCATCAAGAAAAAGTTACGTCATCGCGGTCGAATCGTTCCAGAGTCGGACGGTGAGGCTGACGATCTAATCACGACACCCCCACCGTCTCCGCCTATGGACGATTTCGACAGTTCCAAACGACGTTCGGCCAGAAATACACAACGCAAAAAGTACAATGATGAGGTATTGTTGAGTATTTCGGACGAAGAGTCTGGACTTATATCACCGATTCCACTAAGACCGGTCAAAGAGAAAAAGGAGTCGATTGTAAAGAACGAATCATCGGTGACCGATGCTCTTGAAGGCGGTGAAGAAAGTGTTACAACAAGTGAAGTAACCGAACAGGATAAAGACGAAACAACAGTGGCTGTGAAACCCGAAAAACTCGAGCGCGTAGAAAAAATTGAGAAGCCTGTCGAACATCACGATGGTAATAAACCGAATTACGTTTACGTGAACACGGGTGATGAAGACTCAATGGTTGTTCAGCATGTGCTTGCTGTCCGCATTGGTAAGCGTGAATTTAAGCCGATACCACCGAAACCTCCAAAGGTTCCTAAGGTTGTAGAGTCAGAAACTAAAGTGGAACCTGACGCTGTTAAGGATCTCAAAGAAGAAGTAAAAGAGGAGACAGCTAGCAGTGAAATTGAAGCTAAATCTGAAAAAACCGATGGTGCTGAAGATGAACCAGTAAAACCTGAAGAAATTGAAAACAAAGAGGATGTACAGAAAGAAGTCACTAAAGTCGAAGAGGATGAGACTGAAGCTGAGGCGAAAGAAGAAGAAGTTAAAGAGAAGGAAGAGCTCAAAGAGGACACTAAGAGTGAAGAAGTGCCAATGGAAGTGTCAGAAGATATAAATCCTGGAACACCTTTAATAGACGAAACCGATGACAAACCAGAGTCCGTAAAGGCAAAAGAAGACGATGAGGAAGATGAAGAATCAGCCGCCACGGTTGAAGACAGTGAGAAAGGTACCGAAACTACTGACAAAGAGGAAGAATCAGAAATGGAAGTAGACGAAGAAGAGATACCACTTAAAGATATTAAAATAACCAAGGAAGACATTATCAAGGCTGAACTCGATACTCTACCCTCGACCGAAGAAAAGGTAGAAGTTAAATCCGAAACAACTCCAGATTCGGCTGAAGTAAAAACCGAAGAAAACCCAGAAACGGCTGCAGCAGAATCCAGTGAAGACGAAGCAGATGAGGTTGACGAAAAGGACAAGCCACCTCCAGTAATGGTTGACGTCGAAGAATACTATGTGAAGTACAGGAATTTTTCGTATCTGCATTGTGAGTGGCGCACCGAAGAAGAACTGTACAAGGGTGATCGACGCGTTGCCGCCAAAATCAAACGTTTCCAGATCAAACAAACGCAGCAGTTGAACATTTTCGAAAATCTCGAAGAAGATCCATTCAATCCGGACTTTATTGAAACGGATCGTGTTCTAGACTATTCAGAACACACAGATGCTCAGTCAGGAGAAAAGGCCAAGCATTATCTGGTCAAATGGAAGAGTTTGCCATATGAAGACAGTACGTGGGAGCTCGAAGAAGATGTAGATCCCGTAAAGATTGAGCAGTACTTTAGATTCACTAAACTACCGACGAAAGACAAGTGGAAACCAAAACGAAGACCCACAGCGGATCAGTGGAAAGAGTTACCTGTCTCTCCTGTATGGAAAGCAAACAATTCATTGCGTCCATATCAGCTAGAAGGTTTGAACTGGTTAAAGTTTTCGTATTTCAACAGTCACAACTGTATTCTGGCCGATGAAATGGGACTGGGTAAAACAATTCAAAGTCTTACATTTGTCCATTCGTGCTACGAGTACGGAATTCGAGGTCCTTTCTTGGTTATTGCACCGCTGTCGACAATTCCGAATTGGCAGCGTGAGTTCGAAAGCTGGACTGATTTAAATGTTGTAGTCTACCATGGTTCGGTGACCAGCAAACAAATGTTGGCCGAATACGAGTTCTACTATAAGAACGATAACGGTAAAGTGATAAAGGATCTGACTAAATTCAATGTACTAATTACAACGTTCGAAATGATTGTCACCGATTACGCTGACTTGAAACTTTTCAATTGGCGTGTTTGTGTTATAGACGAAGCACATCGTCTCAAGAATAGAAACTGTAAATTGTTGGAAGGTTTGCGCCAACTTAGCCTAGAGCATCGTGTGTTGTTGTCGGGCACACCACTACAGAACAACGTTAACGAATTATTTTCATTGCTTAACTTTTTGGAACCAACTCAGTTTGCGAGCAGCGAGGCTTTCCTCAGTGAATTCGGTAGCTTGAAAACAGAATGCGAGGTGCAGAAATTGCAGGCTCTCTTGAAACCTATGATGTTGCGCCGTTTGAAGGACGATGTAGAGAAATCTCTAGCACCCAAGACCGAGACTATCGTTGAAGTTGAATTGACAAACATTCAGAAGAAATACTATCGTGGTATTTTAGAACAGAATTTCTCGTTCTTGAAAAAAGGAACCACAGCTCAGAACATACCGAATCTTATGAACACAATGATGGAATTAAGAAAGTGTTGCATTCATCCGTATCTACTAAACGGTGCCGAAGACCAGATTCAATACGATGCACGGCACACGAATGGAGAAGATCACGATTCGTACTATAAGAATTTAATTCTATCTGCTGGTAAAATGGTGCTGATCGATAAATTGTTACCGAAACTGCGGGCCAACGGTCACCGTGTATTGATTTTCAGTCAGATGGTACGTTGTCTAGACATCTTGGAAGACTACTTGATTTATCGTAAATATCCATTTGAACGTATCGATGGACGTATTCGTGGTAATTTGAGACAAGCAGCTATCGATCGATACTCGAAACCAGACTCAGATCGATTTGTATTTTTGCTTTGCACAAAAGCCGGTGGATTGGGTATTAATTTGACAGCAGCTGACACGGTTATCATCTATGACAGTGATTGGAATCCTCAGAACGATTTGCAAGCCCAGGCTCGTTGTCATCGTATCGGACAACAGAAAACAGTTAAGATCTATCGTCTGTTGTGTCGTAACACATACGAACGTGAAATGTTCGATAAGGCATCGTTAAAACTTGGCTTGGACAAAGCAATCTTGCAGAGTATGAACACCGGTATGAGTACGGGCAAAGATACTCCTGGTACGCGTCAACTGTCCAAGAAAGAAATCGAGGATCTGCTCAAGCGAGGTGCGTACGGTGCTGTTATGGACGATGATAATGCAGGCGATAAGTTTTGCGAAGAAGACATTGATTCCATCCTGGAGCGACGCACACAAATCATAACGATGGAAAGCGAGAAAGGATCCACATTCTCGAAGGCATCGTTTGCTGCATCTGGAAATCGGTCAGACATTACAATTGACGACCCAGATTTCTGGGGCAAATGGGCCAAAAAAGCTGAAATTAATGAAAACATCAGCGAACCGGTCGAAGAAAACCTTGTTTTGGACGAGCCCAGACGCAGAACTCAAATAAAGCGATACGGTCATGATGACGGCGTAATGGACATGTCTGAAGAGTCAACTGCCAACAATTCCGAAACGGACGAAGAAGGTGGAATTGGTAGGAATAAAAACGACATTTATTTTTATCATTTAAAGTTTTACTTAATTTATTATTTCAATAGGTTTGAGAAGTAAACGACGCAGAGACAAATTCCGAAGAGCCAATAAGCAACATGATGAATACATTCCAAGGGATAGAGACACGCTGTCTGGATTGGGATTAGATGATGTGACATACGGTTCCTGGGCACGATCCGAGTGCTTTAAAGTGGAAAAAGGGCTGTTGTCTTATGGGTAAGCATTTTTTATTCCTTTACGCAAAAAACTCTTCCTAAGGTTTTCTAATTTAATGCAGGAAATATTGTGTTGACGCTTTAATTTCTTTATTGTACTCTCCAGAGAAATCAATTCTTGTTTACGCTGCATATATTCCCAAACACACGGTACTTTGTAGCTTTCTTCTTTTTCCCTTAGATTGGCTACTTTTTTATGCCAAATTGCAATTTCTTCCATAATATTATTTATTTCATGGTCTAATTTTACTATTTTCTGGGTAACAATGCCCGTTTTCGAACGAATTTCATTCGCACACTTTTCGGTGACCAACAATTGTTTACGTTCATTGGCAAGAGCAAGTGATGTGTGACCTGTTACTTTTTTCAATTCAAGAAATTGAGAATTTTTAATTTTGATATTTTCCATGAGATCGCGTGCCTCCAGTTGCATTTGTTCATAGTCGACATGTCTTAGGATACCGCTTAGTTCGGATTTTTCTACCAGCAATGTTTTTTTACATACACTATTCTGACGCATTGTTATGGTTTTCAGGCGCATTTTCTCGATTAGAGCATTTCCATTCTTTATGTAGTTTTCTATGAATTTCGAAAACAGCTCCAGTGGAATTTTGTTTGTGATTTTATTCGCACTCTTGACAATGACACATTTCTCGAAAGCATTTAATGTATTGGCTATCTCTACAATCGTAAGACGTAGCTCTTTCTCTTCGACGGCTAGTTCTTCAGTTTTGATTTTTGATTCTTTGGTGCATTGATGCAGTTCTTCCATTATTTGATTTTGTTCTGATTGACAAACTTCCAATTTCATTCTAAACGAAACATTAATGGGTTGTTGTTGTTTTGAGCCTGCCGTATGTATTGAAGAACCACGACTCAATGATGTCCTTATGGAAAATGTATCTAGGCATGAATCCCTGTCCAGGAGGTCAGTATTTTTTGTAGGTCCTATACTTTTACATACAGAAGCAATAGTGGCAAATTGAATTCTTGTTGGTTTGTGGGAACGGTACAATTGTTTTCTAATGCCGATAAGTAAAAGTGGATTGTTTTTTTGGAGGTAACGTTCAATCAGATGATTCTCCAAGTGAACATAGGCTATTTCATTTCTGAGTAGGTCTACGTATTTAAGTATGTCTTGAGTGTTTAGTTCCTGTATACCGTTGAGTGTTAGGGTTGAGCTTGTGTCCAATCGACTAGATCGTCTTGTACATTTTGAATTGGAGGATAATATCGACATTTTAATTCTTCAGCGTATACTTTTAAATACACAGCATACTTTTTTAAAATTACAATAAAACATTATTTTTAATCTAAACATTTATAATTTTAGTTGGGCACGTTGGAATGATATTTTCGATAATGGTCAATTTAAACGAGGATGGGCTGTGACAGACATCGAAGACTGTGCCAGAGTTATTGTGAGTAACACATCTTTGAATATCGTATATGCAATTTTAATTATTACAATTTCCAATGAGGATCATCATGCTAATAAAGAGAAAACTTTAGGTTTTTGCTGATTTTAAAAACTTCTCGATTGGCTGAGGAAATATCAAATAAATGAAATTCATAAACAATATTTAGACACACAACAAATCCGATAAATAAAAAATGTCTTTTTTGTAGCTACTCTACTGTCTGCAAGTGTACAAAGGCGATGAGAAAATTAAGAATTTCATATGGGACCTGATCACGCCCACAGAAGCTGGCGAAGTGAAAATAATCAGTCGAAACCACAGTGGATTGCATAATTTAGTGCCTCGAGGCCGAAATGCAAAAGGTAGGTCTTGCATTATTTCCGATATAAATGCGTGTGGGTGCTTGATATTTATAAATTTTGGGCTTGATACTATTATTTTAAGGTCGTAAAGGCGGTAAAGGACCCAAGGAAAATCCGATTCCGAAGGAAAAGATTCCGGGTGCTCAGAATTTCCTGGACCCGACACATTGGAGCAAAGGTGACAAATACAATGCCGACGAGTTTTTAGAGCCTCAATACAAGAAGCATTTGGGAAGGCACGCCAACAAGTGAGTGAAATACAGAGAGCACGGTTTCTTCGATCAAACACTTGGCATCCAGCGCAGAAAATTCTTACTTAACACGTGTATATTTTTTCCAGAGTTCTCCTGCGCGTTCGCATGCTGTACTATATAAAGCACGAGGTCATCGGTGACTTAGTTCAGCAAATTTCGGACGGAGCAGCAGCTAGGTAAATACGCTCACACTTTTCTTAATTCCTATTATTTTTTCTTTCTACTTTTTTTTTTGGTTTTCGTTTGTTATTTTTAATTGAAATTTGATCGCCTTTCTACCACCATTTTTTTTCAAAACTTGCAACATTTGTTAACCGAATCATTCAGATTTCAATAAATGTAATTCTCATGTTATCAGCAGCTTTTGTGCGCTTTCCTGTTATTTCTACAGTTTTTATTAAGACACTAAAAAATGGAACAGCTTACACTTGACAAATTGATGCAAAAGCATCAGCATTAATATACGTATATAATATTTATTTATAATGAAATCAAAAGATTGATTTTTTATATATTGTGCATCAGATTTCTTTCACACACATACACAATCCTCTATTTCTCTGTCTCTATAAAATCTCTATTTGATATTTGGCTTTAATTCATATTTGTTGTGTCCATTTTGTTTAATGTTGCATTTGATGTTGTTAAATTACAGTTCTCACAGACTTTGTTTTTCGTTGGTTTGATGTTCCTACAGCATTTTTGATTTTACATCAAATTTATATGCATTTATGTTTATTTTAAATTTTATATTTAATACAAATCAGGTGAAAGCACTTAATAAATCCAAAGAAAATATTTATAATTCTGTGCTTTGTAAAACCACCTCACGCTCTCGCTTGTTTTTCATCTTAAAAAAAGGTTTTTATCTATTTTTGTGTGAGTGTGTGTGTGTGATATTGAATACAAGATCTTTCTGCACATCGACCATTGATGAGTGTAGGTTAAATATATAAACAGAAATTAAGACGATTGTGCAATACACATGTATTATGTATATACGTATACTATATTAAGTCCGCCGTGAGCAAATTTGATTGGCGAAAAGGGCAGTTCAAGCTACAAATTGGTTTTTGCTATATTATTTTGGCCAAGAAACATTTCGTAAAGCTAGAAATTGTAAATATTTTTCTTTGTTCGTGTTCGTGTGTCTCGCGAATTTGAGTTTTAAATTTTTCGTAGATTTCGTCAGATACAGAATTGAACAAAATTTTGACGGCTATTGCTTGAATTTGTAGACTCAGCCGATTGTATAGAAATTAAATCGAAATCTGACCGCTACTCCAGATAATATTTTGACAATAGATTAATTTAAAAAAAAACAACAACAACAACAAAAACAAAACAAATTCTAAATTCCAAATTGGGTTATTGTGTCATGTAGCGAACTCCCAATTTGCCCGCCGCCCACCAACGATCAGATGCCAAGCTCTTGGTGGATACCGAAATGTTGTGACAAGAGTCTTTTGGTTGGAACGTATAAGCATGGCTGTGAAAATTATCGTCCGATACGATGTGATCCGGCACTTTGTTTTGTTACTCATTTGGGTCCAGCGGATGATACGGCATTTAATCCTGCGTAAGTTTATCAACACGTTTTTTTTCTTCATTTTCTTATGTTTCTGTCGACTTAGCGAAGTAAAACAAGAAATTAGTTTGCCAATATTATGTGTGTGTGAGTGTGTGGGCCAGGGGTGTAGTGATTTTGATAGTTGTTTGGTCGTTTGCCACGTTTTTACCACTAAAATGTAATGTCAACGTGGCAGATGACCCAGCAATTAGACAGAAACTCTTGTAGAGGTCAATGGAGCCCAAATTCACGAATGTTTGTCTGTGAGGCTCCTTTGATCACCCACATCTTCTCAAACAGTAAGTACACAAATTTAGTTGAACCATATCGATATGCATGTATTTATTCAACCCCTTTTACAATGACTTACTGCTTACACATGTTAACGTTGCCTTTTATTGCATGTCATAAGTATTTAGTTTCATTCCTGCTTTAAATATATAATTGTAGTTTACTTATTTTATTTTTTTGTAAAACCCTATTTTATTTTTTGCAACTGATGATATAAATATAAATTGTAATGATAACATATTGTATGTTTAATTTTAAATTTTGTGGTTTTCACAGTATGGAAGATGATGCCATTTCGAAGCATGATATTGATGATGACGTGGATGACGATGGCACCGCGACCAAGGACTCTGACTCTAAGGCCACAGATTCAAAGGATAATGAATTTGATCGTCCCAGTCCATCAGGTTACTACAATTAACATAATAAATAAATATACATTTTACTGACTGATTCTATTTGTAGGATTAGATGATGACACGGAAAGTGTTTACAATGCCAGTGCACCAGTATCGATGTCGAATGATGATCAGATTTGGCCATCTATGCAAGATCTGAACACTCGACTGCGACGCGTGATAACCTCTTATCAGCGCAACTATAAAAAAGAAGAGCTGAAACAACAGCAGAAGGCAAAGGTACCACAAAACATACGATACAAATTAAGAAACCGAAATCATACGTAATTTAGTCTATTATTCAGTTGCAGAATATGGTTACATCGTCTCCAACGCAAAACATGCACCAGGGAACATCCATATCTGTACCATCTACACCAACTGTTACTGCAATCACACCTGCTGCAGCTGCTGCAAGTGTTGCTGCTCAACAGCAACAACATCAACAGCAGCAACAACAACAGCAATTGCAGCTGCAACAACAACAGCAGCAAATCCAACAACAGATACAAAATCAGCAGCAACAACAACAGCAGCAGCAGCAGCAACAACAACAACAGCAGCAACAACAGCAGCAGCAACAACAACAACAACTGCAGCAGCAACAACAACAACTGCAGCAGCAGCAACAATCTTCTGGCTCTGGTCAACAGGCGTCTAATCAAATACCTAGCGTAGCTGACATCAATCTTATGTTAAGCCTTGGTCTGGGTATAAATCCAGCAGATGCGTCTCAACTTGGAAATTGGGATCTCCAGAAATTGGCTATGCTACTGGTATGTGTTGGATTTAATTAGAATTAATTACAATATAATAATGTTATTCTTTTTTGTAAATTAGAAAATGGAACGCCGCGAAAAAATCGAACAAGCCGTAAAGGAACGTGAGCGCGTACGTCTAGATTCCGTACAGAAGAAATGGAATCGTCGCGAAGAGAACGAATTTCTTCGCGTGCTTACAGGTTATGGTGTCGATCTGCAACCTTGTACCGCTGTACCAACACCAGACTGGATGCGTTTCAAGGCTATGGCTAAACTGGATAAGAAGAGTGATGAGAGTCTCAGTGATTACTACAAAGTTTTTATTGCCATGTGCAAGCGTCAGGCTGGTGTACGTCTCACCGACGACGAAAAGGGACTAGACGGTATTATCGATGATATTAGCGAAGATCATGCTCGTTTGGTGCTGGATCGACTAGAGCTTCTGTCGAAACTTCGTGAAATTGTGAAGAGCGCCAGATTGGATGATCGTTTGAAGCTATGCCAAAATAACTTTGACACACCCGATTGGTGGGAGTCTGGAAAGCACGATAAAGAGTTGGTTAAAGCGGTTCTCAAGCATGGTCTATACCGATCCGATTACTATATCTTCAATGACCCGGAATTCAGTTTTGGCAAGTACGAACGAGCCTTCTACGATGAAATTGAAGCGCACAATGCATTGAGAGCACAGTTGGCGGAAGCTGAAGATTTGGACAACAAAGAAAGAATCATTAAACTGGAGATGGGTGACAGCACAATGCACATTGAGAAAGTAAAGAAAGAAGAGGTCGAAGAACGAGTTCCAACACCAGAACCTGTTTCCATAGCCATTCCAGTAGCGGTGCCAGTAGCCGTTGTTGAAGAAGCTGAGTCTCTTGTTGTCAAGGTTGTTGAGAAACCTATCGAAGAACCCGAGGTTATCCTGGATTCGGAACCCGAAACAGAAGCAGAACCAGAACCACAAGCTAAAGATACGGTTGAAAAAGACAAAATGGAAGTTGACGAAGAAGCTGTCGTTTCAATTGACAAAGAAGAAATCAAGGAAGATGTCAAAGAACCAGAAACCGATGATAAACCAGATAATGAAACACCAGCAGAAGAAGCGACTAAAGATGACGTAGAAAAAGCTCCGATTGTCGATGAAGACAAAGTAAAAGAAGCGCCAACTGAAACAGAAGTGCCAGTCGTCAAGGATGACTCGGTTAAGAGCGTTAAAGAAGATGAAGATATTTTAGAGGGTGACGGTGACCCAGATGACGATGACGTCATGAAAGAAAAAGAAAAGGCTGTGGAGGAAGAATGCAAAAAACAAGCCGCAGAGCTTAAGGCTCGTTTTCCAGACCTGGAGGTTATTCAACCACTGGGCAAATCCAAGCCAGCTGAAGTTGTCAGGGAAATTAAAGGTAAATTGTTTTGTGATAGTGAAACTGATGTTCCACTAATCCCAGAAATATCAATTTTAGAAAAACCGAAGATCAAGTTTGAAAGTTCCATTAAGATTCGTTGGTTCCGTGACTTTGCTTTGGAGAAACGCATCGGTCACATTATCTTCTGTGTAGAACGCCTGGAATGGCCCGTCGGCAAATCGTATTCTGCGTACACCGGTTGTCAAGGCATGGATCTGGATATTCCATTGCACGAAACCGTGAAACATCTACCAACCTCGTTGGACATTACGACGCGTCGCTCAAATACTCCTGACGTGATTACCATAACAACTGATCAGGGCCTGTCCAAGCAGCTGCAAAATCAGATGAGTGCTTCGGCTCTTAGTCATATGGCAGCTGCCACAAGTAAGAAAAGAAAAAGACACATTGCTATTGATGTTGAGACCGAACGCGCGAAATTGCATGCTTTATTGAATAGTACACAAAGTTCAGGTAAATATTTTTCGTTTTGTGTAATTTTATTAGTATTTTTTTATTTAAACTGAAATTTAACATTGTTTTCGTTTTACTAATTTGCAAATATTTGTTTTGCAGTGTCTCTCAAACCATCCTGGGGAGACGAAGAGTCAAATGAATCGCGCAGAAGTAGTGTTACTGGTAATCCAAACCTACAGCCGCCTCCGGCACACCAACATCAACCGTTGACCAGATCGACTTCGTCGACGTCAACACCACCTACTTACAATAAGCCAACAGTTATTCCTGGTACAACTAGTACTCTAACTCCAATTGATCTGTCTTCAAGGTAAAAACCGCATCAAAATAAATTGAATACAGATTTTAATTTTTTTTTATATTACTTAGCCTCCCGAAAATTAACATGGCTGAAATGCTGAAGAATCCAATTGATTTGAGTGAAGTGCAAGATTTCTCAATGTCAAAGAAGTCGTCTAGTTCAATGCAAGCTGCTTCCTTTGCTGGTAAAGGCAAATTGGACGACATGCTGACAAAGCTCATGAAGAAGAATAATTGCGTAAGAATTTTCATCTTTACAATTTAAAATCGTGTATAATTTATTTGTTGATTTTTAGCCTGTCGAGGAACCCACTTCCGGTGGCAAGGAAAAGAGACGTCGCAAACTCGATGAAATCGTCATGGGTCTGTCTGCTGCTAAAGAGCAGAAGATATTCCCAGACCCGTCGTTGCCGTCTTCTAAAAAGCAACAAATACCACCCAGTGTTTCGGTAACACCTGCCAGTGCTCCTTCGGCTTTATCAAATCAATCCAGTCAGAAGCCATTCACAATTACCGTTACAAGTGTACCAGGTAATTTAAATTGAAATTAGAGTTTCTTGAAAAAACTTTTCTAACTTTATTTTTTTTCTAGGCTCGTCCAAGAGTAACAATAATCAGTCATCGAATGTTGCTAACAGTAACAGTGGTTTAGCAGCTTTACAAAATATGGCATTAGGTAGTAATGTGACTGGTTCAAAGGATGCTGGTTTAAATGCATTGTTTGCCCAAGCAGCTCACGCAGACACACAGGCATTTATAAAACAACAGCAAAAGATGATCTCACAATTGCCGGCCAACTCTTCGCAACGGAAAACGTACGAAGCCATACTCAACGACATGAGACAGGCTGCTGACTACAATAGGTACGTATTTAGGTTTTTTTAATCTTACCCTCTTACTAACTAACGCAATGAATTTGTGAATACAGTTACGTAAGCAGTTCCAAATACAGTTCCACACATGATGCCAAGGTTAACAAATGGCTAGCTGAGCAAACTGCTGCTCTCGCTGACCAACAGCAAATGGTTGACTATAATAGTAGACGTTCGTCTTCATCAAGGCAACAACAACAGCAGCAACAGCAGCAGCAGCAACAACAACAGCAGCAACAACAGCAGCAACAACAACAGCAGCAACAACAACAACAGCAGCAACTTCTGCAACAACAGCAGCAGCAGCTTCAACAACAGCAGCAACAGCAACAACAACAGCTGCAACAGCAGCAGCAACAACAACAACAACAGCAGCAGCAGCAGCAGCAGCAACAACAACAGCAGCAACAACAACAGCAACAACAACATAGCAATCAGGGCATGAAGAATTTAACTGGTGAAGAAAATGTTCCGGTCATCAACAAAAACAATGGCAAAAGATTGAGCGGAAGCAAAGCTCCACAACTGAAGAGACTGCATCTTTGGCTCACGGAAAATCCAAACTATGAGATAGACCAGAAATGGGTAGAACTTATGCAGAATCCTCCGTCGCCATCACCGAAGCCATCGCCGTCAGAAAGTATCTCTTCAAATGCCTCTTCGAAACAGCAACAACACCGTTCATCGTCAGCATCGGGTAGTTCAAACCAACAGGGTAGCTACTCCGGTCAGTCTCAATCGTCTTCCAAGAAGGGTCGACCCAACCTTATGGATGCGAACGCGTCCATGCAACAGTTCGCTGCTCTGGCTGGTCTAAATCCCAGTCTATTGTCTAGTATGTCAATGGGTGGTTTCGATCCAAAGAATCCATTGTTAGGCATGCCTTTCGGAGGTATTCCCGGTTTGGCTGGAATGGGTGGACTAGGAAATCTGAGCAATATGAATATGTTCTCAAATTTGGCTGGTTTGCCTGGCCTTAGCGGAATGGACGCAAACAGTTTGGCTGCAATGGTTGCTGCTGCTAGTGGGGCTAGCCTAGGCAGTCTAGGTAAAAGTAGTTCTGGTGGAAATTCAGGCTCATCGAAGAAACGTGGTGAGTCTTCATCCTCATCTTCGTCACACCAGCAGTCATCATCAAGAGAACAACAGTCTTCTAAATCGTCTGCTGCGGCCTCTGCCAGTTCTGCTGCTGCCGTAGCAGCTGCCGCAAACAATTTCCCGTTCCTGTTTCCTAATCCAAGCCTGCTGTATACGCCACTTGGACTAGGTGGTCTAAATCATTATGGATCACACGGTGCAGGCATGTCTGTATACGATCAGCTTGCTCAACAGTACAGTCTACTGAATGGAGGTCTCTCGTCAGGTGTATCAACAAGTACCAGTACAACGACACCGGCTACTACAAATGCTCGAGGCAAGTCTTCGTCGAGTTCGTCGCGAACCAGTGCTTTAGGTAGTAACACAGGAGCATCTCCTAGAAATAGGAACTCAATGGCAGGGCTTAGTCGAAGTGAAACTGCTCAATTGCAAAGTCTTCTTATGCCACAAGGACAAGATGCACATATGCTTGAGTCTCTAAGTCGAGTTGCTGGATTAGATATAACACAAGGTTCGCGTATGAGTGGAAGCAGTAAGTCTCATGCAAAGGATGGATTTGACAAAGCTGAAAAAGAACGTCGAAAACTTATGGAATCATTGAACCGTGGTCTTCCACCTGACTTGGCAGCAATGCAAGCGTTTGCTCAAGGTAAACTACCTTCCTCGTCTTCTTCCAAAGCGTCAAAGGAAGCAGCAGCGGCCATGTCAATGGGTATTCCACCGGAGTTCAGTCAGGCTCTATTTGCAGAGATGGCAGCTCAAGCTGCTCAGGCTGCAGCTGTGGCAGCGGCAAACTCATCGTCTAGCTCAGCTAAACGACGTGAACAAGAGATGAAAGAAGCATTCGACCAACTGAGCAAGTCTCAAGTTGAGCTGTTTGCAAGGAATCTAGGTATGGGATCTGGCATTTCATTGATTCCAACATCATCGTCTGCATCAACAGCCTCACCTTCTATGGAAGAGCATAAACCAAGACGTTCCAGAGCACCGGAACAGCACATGATGGCTACATCTACACCACTCAAAGACGAAATGTCGCACTACATGAGCGAAGAAAAACCATCGCCTCGACGCAGTGAAACAACACTAGAAAAGGTGACGCTGACACCTGTAGCCGCAGCGAGTATTGCATCCTTGCCGCCACAAACTACAATCACAATAGCTCCGTCTGTACTGCCGATGCCAACATTAAATGTCTCCTCGTCAATCACAACCATGACAAGTCTACCGGAGAATCTAAGCAGTCACAGTAATGCTAGTCATCAGCAACAGCATCGTCATCGATCACCGACACCACAACCAAGACCACAACCGACACCGTCACCGTCACCACAGCATCTGCACCAAGCGCAGTCATTAGTTCTCCCGCCACCGCAACAGTTGCCACCACAACAACCACCTCCACCACCACCACCACAACCACCACAACAACAGGTGCAGCAACCCACACAGGAAATGGATCTAGAAGACCTAATTGCTCCATCAAAGGTATCAAAGGTTAGCTATGTCTCAGCTGTAACGGCTGCTTCTGATGATCACGATAACAACAGCAGCCTAAGTGATCCTGAGCAAGAGGTTGACAAGAACATGGACGCAATGAGTGGATGCAGTAGTAATCAGGATGACCAAGATAAGAAGGGTAGACGAAACACACGAAAACGTCCACGTTCCGGCGAAGAGTTTGAGATGACAGGTTTGCCAGAGCGAAAACGTGAACTTCGCTCCAGTGCTGGACGCTTGGCTGCAGCTGCGGCAGCCCGACATGCCGCTGAAGCAAAAATTGCGGCTGCCACATCTCATGAAACGCTTAACTTATCGACAAACTCGTCTAATGACGAGCCGCACGACAAGAGTGAAACATAAGTTAGGTAAACAATATAATAAAAAAACAACAACAAAAAAACATAACATTGTGTGATAGTAAGACATTGGGGGATACCAAGTGCATGTGCACACAAGGATTATTTTGGGGATAATCTTTGTAAATGTTCACGCGATTGGTATTTTGTCGAACGACTACACAAAAGACTGAACACCTAGTGTTTTTTTTTATATAAATATTGTTGATGATAATGATAAACCATGAGTTAACTGAACTAAGAAAAACCGTAGACTAAGTTAAAAAAGAAACTTTTTATTTATTATATACGTATAAATATTGTATGCTTATTAAGCATGTAACAAAAGCAGAAAACACAACAAAACAAATTCGTGTGTGAGTGTGTATCGTGTAAACAATTAGTATGTGCTTAGATAGTGTGTTTCCGTTGAGTATGTGTTGAGTTTCGTCTGTATTTCTGTTTTTTAATTAATTATATTTTTTATTGAATAGACAATTTTTATTCAACACTTTTGTGAGAGTGTATTTTATCAGTGATCTTTTTAACTTTTTACCCTGCATTGCATGACAAATTATTGAAAGCAAATTATGAGAAAGCACACACACACACACACGTGCACACATACACACGGAACAGAAGAATTTGCTAAATAATATAATAAGTATTTCAATGTAATTAAGATGAGCAAAATTATAGACATGCAAACTACATTTAATAATACACACAGACATGTGAAATCCAGTTAAACTACAAAATATTTACAGATTTTAATGATATACAGTAATAAATACACATACACATTTTAACATAAACTTCTATTATTTAAATAATAATATAAACATAAACAGTAAATATAATACATAGTAAGTTTTAATTATTTTATATATTATTATTGATAATAAATATTACGTCTAAAAATTAAACACAAACACACACACACACACTATATGATATAATTGTATATGTAAAATTGTTTTTATTTTATATATATTTTGGAAATACTGATAATCTCAACTGTTTGATTTGTTTTATTGCTTAAAATAAACAAAGTTGGAAAAGAAAAACACTTTAGAGCTGCCTTTTAATTGAGTACTTCTTCGATTGGTAAGTTGTGATAATTTGAATTGTATTAAAATAAAAATATCCATACATACAGATAATAAATTATTGCACAGTGTACATATTTAGATCTTAGTTTCATAATAATTACATTTTTAATCTATATATTACTAATTGTCACACTTTTTATGCTAAATAAATTAATCTATATTTCTAAGAAAAATATAAAATTGGTGATGGCAGAAGTTGATACCCGAAAACGAGCTGTGGCATACCCTATAGTCTGATGCGAAGAGAGCTAAAAACAAAAATAAACGTTAACATTTATCCAATTTAAAAAAAGTCCAAATTAATACTTAGTAAAGTCCGACGATTTGTCAATAATATGTTCAAATTCCGGGAATGAGAGGGCACCGTCATCGTCTAGGTCAGCTTCGATTAATATATTCTGTAAGTTTTGTTAGTTTATAGTTCAAATGTTTAATGCTCGGTATAATTAAAGCAGTTCAACATATATTAACCGAGTTTAAACTGTGTTGAACAGTGCAAATTTGGAGTTAAAACTCGGTTCAAATGATGAACTGCTGCTAGAATCGTGCATCAGTGTGTATGTCGACTACCTGAATGAGATGTTTAATGTCTCCATCGGGAAGACGATTCTGGTCTCCAATCAGTCTTTCAATAACCTGCTTCAGATCGTTAACACCAAGCATGTCATCGCCGTCAAAATCTACAATTTAAAAAAGTATATATATATATTTATGATATTTAAAGAAAATTGTAATTGTCGCTTTTACGCGCATCAAAGACATGCCATACCAAAAATTCGAAAAGCATGCTCTGCTTTGACGGCTTTTGGGGCAGCATCACTGAACACAGACATCATGTCCAAGAAATCCTCAAAGGTGCAATCTCCATCGTCACTCGAACTGAATACCTTGCAGATTCGATCGCCAAACGGATTTACGCGAAGCTCTGGATATTGCAGTATCTTGTTCATGGACAACTTTGCATTTTTGTTGTGGCCCACTTTTTCGGGAGCGAGTTGCTTGAACTTTTTGTGGGCACTGTAATAATCAAACATAATGCATGTTATGTTATCCTGCAGAGCAGCTGAATAAACGAAAACAATAATACTTACTAAAGAATTTCTTTTTTTGAAAAAAATGTGAGATCTTCGTAGTCTTGTAGCTCTTCCTCACTGAATTGACTCTTTGCCTGCCCCATGTTTGCCTGGACTCTCCACAAAAGATAACAAAGGATTGATCACTTACAACATATTAAATTCAATAAATATTATATTCATTTATATTTTTAACAAAAAATGCGACTGCAAGTGCAATGAAAATTGGTTTATTATGACTTCTGTCATCAGTCGAATGTCAGAATTCAGAAACGTCAAAGTTGACAGATGAGAGCTGCTAAAATATAAACCCATTCGTCGATTTCTACTTCTTATATTTTTTTGTTTTGTTTTGCTGTACACGCAAATCTTGGCTCAGTTCAATTTTATGGGGCATTTTTATGGGTTAAGTTTAGGATTTAGATTCTGTGGAATTTACTCCCCCTCCCATCTCAAAAGGGGAAACCCCAACACCGAAAAACATAATATTAAGTCTAGGAAATAAACTCCTTAGGGTATAATTTCTATAATTTCTCCTTATTCAGGAGATATTAAAAAAAAACTCATATTTTGTAAAATTTGCTATGTAGGGAGGAGGGGACGGTTAAACTTAAAAAAGAATGGTTTTAGGTCATAAAAACATTAGTTCGTGGTCGGCTTACTCATGCGAAATTAAACAAAATCAAACAATGTATAATTTTTTATTTTATTTTGGCAATTTGGGTCTATGGCCCCAAAAAATAAAGGGCTGTATAAATTTGACATTTTGAAAAAATTGCTTTATTTTACGTTGTACCTTTCTTTTCCTCTCTCTATATCAAATTGTATAAAATATGAGGTTTTTTAAAATATCTCCTCAAAGGAGGCCTAACGTACATACATACAGCTTTAAAGTTTTTAGGGCCATGTACGCCCTTTTTAAGGGCAGTCTCGATTTGAAATATTTTTTGACAATTCAAACCTTAGTTCGTAGTCGGCTGACTCATACGAAATTGAACAAAATTCAACTGTATAGAGATTTTTTGTTTGGAATTGGGCTTCACGGCCCCAATAACTGAAGAGCTGTATAGGTTTGACTTTTTATAAAATAATAATAATTTTTGTCCTCCCCTTTTTCCCTCCATAGCAAATTGTAAAAACAATGATGTTTCTAGAATATCTCCTGAGAGGGGTTCAGATTTCCCCATTTTCTATTTTTTAATTATAAATATTTTAAATACCTTTAATTTGATATAAAAGACCACTTTCCTTAATTAACAGAACGCTCCGAAATATGTTTTTATTAATTTTTTTACAAATCCTTGAACCCCTCCCCAACATATGGGGGTAGTTTCCAAAAAAATATATTTAGTTTATCTCTTGAGTAAGGGGAGAAAAAGTCCTCAGGAACTGATTCCTAAACTGCATTTTCGCCCGTTTATTAATTAAGGGCAAGTGTATTTGGAATCAGATTATAGGTTTATCAAATATACCTAGGATTTAATAAAGGTTTGATTCGAGGTCATATATTTGTATACCATTTAATATAAAAATGTACAAAAGTAGTGGTGGAAATAGGTTTTTATTTCAAAATATTCCAAAAGGCTTGGCGTCTATTATTGGAGTCGATCCTGCCTAAAAAGGGGGTGTCCACAGCCCCATATACTTTAAGTATGTATACGCCTTAGCACCTTTTCATCGAGGCGGAAGCTAAATCGACGGCACAAAGGCTATACCTCAGCGGATGTTAGAAGTCATCATCAAAGGGTCATGCGAGACCATCTCTCTTAGGCCAGAATTTGGGATGCCGTCAGACTACATCATTCCGGGAGGATTGGACACGATGGGATTTTGGTACACCGACGGTTCTCTCAAAGAGGGATTTTTTGGCGCTGGAATTACCTATTCAAACCTCTCCACTGAATATATGGTCGTCCGATATGGGCGGGTATGTTTTTGTGTTCCAAACAGAAGTATATGCCATCCTCGCATGCACTCCGTTAGTTCTGCTCGAGGGCGAAGGATATGCGCCTATCTTTATTTGCTCAGATAGTCAGAATTCGCTGAGCGCTTCCAGATTGACTTCTAGACTGGTGCTTATCTATTAGCAGGAGCTAAAAGAACTATACACCCGCATCGGTTCGGCTACTCAGATAGATCAACCTGCAGGTGAGGGAAAATCGAATCTTTGATTCATTTCTTTGCAGAGTGCCCCGCGCTTGACATCCTCAGATGCCAAAAATTCCACTCCTACAAAATCATCCTTGACTCGCTCTGCCTTCTTTCTCTTAGCAACATTGCTAAGTTCGTCTAGAGATCGGGTAGGTTCCCGGAGGTCGACCGGCTCAAAAATACGGATTATGGCAGAATGAGCTCATTTGGTGGCCTACGTACTGGGTCTTTCTCTTTGAGAAGGCCCCTTCCTATCATTATCATCTCCTCTTAATAAGTTGCATAATATTTAATTTACAATACTTTGAGCTCTGTATAACATAGATAGGCCTTCGGGTTAGTAAAGCGTCTACATCGGATCAGACTGACGGATAAACAGACTCCGTGTGATTTCTCCGTTGACGGAGTTCAAAGAACCGTCTGATTTGTCTATGTCACGGTTTCACCGTCAAGGGTTATCATACTAGCAGATAAATGTTAACGGAGTTCCTCCGTGACGGACAAAATGAAACGGATTTTTGAACTCCGTCGACGGAGAAATGAGACGATTTTTTTTTGTTTCTCCGTCAGATCATCGCAATCTCCGTACGGAGACGAAATGCTCCACAGCTGCCCCAAACGACTTTTTAGGACTTTCAAAATATTTTTACTGGTAAGATATCGTAAAATGAATAGAAATGTCCACCTCACTTTATTGTTTAGTTGGAAAATTAGTTTACAGTGTGGCAACAACTTTCTACCTTAGCTCCAAAATTATCCCCAAATGGATTCGTAGGACTTCTAAATTATTTTTACTGCAGCGCTATATTAAAATAAATAGAAATGCCCACTCTTTTTTGTTTTGTTGGAAAATTATTTTAGAGGGTGGGAAAACCTTTTTTTAAAAAATTATCCCCAAATGGCTTATTAGGACTTTCATTCTACAGTGTATTCTTTTCTTTGCATATGCTCCACAGACCACAGCTATCCCCAAATAAATTCGGTAGACGTTTTAATTATTTTTACTGAATAGCCACCAATAAATAATTAAAAATGCCTAATGAACTTTTTTTGTTTAGTCAAAAAGTAATTTTACAGGGTGTTTTTTCATTTCATATGGTCCACAGCTATCCTCAAATGAAGTCGGGATACTTTAAAATTGCTTTAACTGAAAAACCATTGAAAATGTATTAAAAATGCTCATCTCAAATTTTCATGTCAAAACGTTTTTTTACATAAAAGGTATTTAAATGCTCCACAGCTAACCCCAAATGGCTTCGTAGGATTTCTAAATATTTTTTTATAAAATTATTAGTAAAGCTTACCTCAACTTTTTTGGTTTAGTAAAAAAAAATATTGTACAAAATTAATTTCAGATGAATATCATATAAAAACCGTACGGTTATCCGTCTGTAGTGACGGTTGCAGAAACGGAGATTTTATCCGTCAATGGAGTGATCACACTAAAACGGAGAAACCGCGTCTGATTTCTCCGTCTGACAGCTCACGGAGAAATGACTTAATGGTTTTTTTTTCTCCGTCGATGTTTTATCGTATGCCGCCGATCTCACTACAGACGGACAAAAAGAAAAACCGTTCGATTTGATGGAGAAACGTTATCCGTCTGATTGTACCTTAAGGCTCATATAAATGTTTTTTTTTTTTTAATATTAGCATTTTTAGATTTCACAACAAACTAATATTTTTTGGGGTTAGGGATTTTACA
>JAAAKO020031843.1:0-13232 GCA_010015015.2 Bolitophila cinerea | reverse complement strand
TCCCTAAAACTATACATTTTTTATGGTTTAATAGATTAGATTCTTTTGTTTTTGAGTCGGTTTAATTTTGGTTATATAAAAACATAAAAACAAATGGTCAATCGGATCGCTTTAAATACCATTTTGGGAATTTTAAATTTTGGAATTTAAAAACTTAAAGATTTATTTTTTTGGGGTTCTGATTATGGTAATTTTGTGTTTGAAAATTTGGAATTTAGAGGTTTTTTTAGGGTATATTTTTGGAGGATTTTAATTCTAAACCATTTTTTTATCAAAAATCTTTGGGTTTCAAAATCCCATATTTTAAAATACCGTATATCAAAATATCAAAATCATATATTTAATCCCATTTTGAAATATCAAGCAAAAAAACTAATAAGGATTAGGTTCGAAATCCCGTATTCAAAACTCCGTATATAAAAATCCTGTATTTAAAAATCTTGTTTTAAAATATCAACCAGAAAAAGGTCGGTTAAATACAAAATACCGTATTTTGAAATACCGTATTTAAAAATTCCGTTTATCAAAATCTTGAAATTAAAAATCCTGTTTTGGAATATATATCAAAAAAACTAAAAAGTATTGGGTTCGAAGTTACGTATTCAAAATTAAGTATATCAGAATCCCGTATTTTAAAATCCCGTTTATTAAAAAATCCTGTATTTAAAAATCCCGGTTTTAAATATCAAGCTAAATAAAAAAAATGTTGGTCTCGATATCACGTATTTAAAATTCCGTATATAAAATTCCCGTATTTTAAAGTACCGTATATAAATCCCGTATTTTTAAAATCCCATATAGAAAAATCAAATAAAAATAAGCAAAAAATTAAACAAAAATATATGTTTTTAAATACAAAAATACAAGTAAAAAAACAAAACTAAACAATAAAAAGAAATATAGTATTTTGAAAACATTAAATTTTCGAAAATACGAAATTTCCAATTTGGGATTTTTACAAAATACGGTATTTTGATATACGAGATTTCTAACCGATTCCGAAAATCCAAACAATACAAAAAATTATAAAATTATTATTGTTAAGGTTCTTTATTAAATACAAATTATTTTAAAATTCTTTGGTATTTTAAAATAATCAAATACCACTCCTTAAATGTTCATTAGTTTTTTGTTAAACTAATACTGCGCCAAAAATTACACTTTTCCCACTGTGCGCCGGCCGCGCTGCGACGACGCGTCGGACGTAAACCTTTTTATATTTGTTCGAAGTGGCGTTGGTGCACCAAGAGCACAGGGTAGTTTTTGTGGTGGACACTTAAATGCAGAATAAATCACAGTAATACTATTAAAATATAATATCAAATTGTTATGGTGACACAATTTCAATTTTAAACGTATAAACCACGCAACAAAGCCTCTCTTACAAGCTCGCCGCGTAATGCCGCAAAAATGTGTTTCCCAATTGCATCGATAAATTATTAACTTATTATTATTTCAATATTGTGAACGTTGTCTACCTACAATATACATGTGGATGTGGATGTGGATGCCTAGGCGTGTTGCATTATTTAGTACTCGTTCAGTCTCTGCGCAGAGCGCACTTCAACTGCTTTTGCTTATATATATCGTCTTATTTAGTTGACCATATGTTTTAAAATAAGGTAGTTAAAATAATAACTTTTAATTAAGAAATATAAATATTTTAGAATGGATAGGTAAACATATTTTTTATATGCTTTTTTAAAAAACTAACAACTGCGGTGAATGGGAACGAATGCTTTTATTAATATTTTTTTATTTTATTATTTTATTATTTTTTTATTTTAATTTCTTCTTTTTTGCCCGTTCAAACGCCAGGTGCTGATTGTGTAACCTATCGCAATCGGTATTTATCTGCCAAAACAATGCCGGACGAGCTCCAGATGACAACATCCGACCATGAACTAAAGCCCATCCACACGACGGACAGTGATGACTATAAACTAGTGTTCATCAGTTCGGATTCGTCAAGCCGAGAAGATGATCTCGAGGACAGCAGCTCAACATCCTCATCAGTGTACACACGGCATAGTATTTCTTTGGATGACTGTGACTGGGACTATTTTGAACCAGGTGCCACCACCAAAAATACCTCTATGCACAAAGATGTCCTGAGCGGATCACCGTTTGACTCGCCTGTGTTACACCGCAAACACTCACCCCTCATGGAATCCCCGTTATTCCATCGTCGCGGACTCTTTGAACCCACACAACCATTTCGCCAACGGCTCCGTGAAAGCGACACGGGAACGGACGAGGAACTACTGCATCAGCCCGAGAGTTCTTCTTCACCGGCGAGCAGTGATGGACTCAGCACACACAATGTGTATCTCAAGAAAACGTTGCATAAATTCAGGCGTAACGTAAAACACTCGTCGACTAGCAGAGGCGGCACAGGGTCGTCATCAGGTAACAATCGGTGCTGGTCGTCGAATCGTCGGGAATGCGATTGTGGAAATGTGCCACAGTACGTGCCAATTCCAGTGCCTGTGCCAATTCTTGTGCCAATAGCTGATTTTAATAATTGGAAACCTAGTGATATGTTGCTAACCGCTGGCAACACTACGGATGCAGACACAATCGGAGAACACTCATCACACATGCGTGCCATTCAACAAAAACAAGCCGCTGATATTTTTAAACTCTGGAATAACACTGCACCGGGCCTATTATTGCAACAGCAACAATATCAACAGCAACAATCTAATTTATTGCACAGACCACCAGAAATACATGAATCGCAACAACAACAACAACAACAACAGCAACAGCCGCATCATAAATGCGAATTGCAAACAAAACAAATCGAGGAGGCAGCAATACTACAATCAGTACAACTACAACAGCAGAACATAACTGGATTGTTTGGCAAAAGTACAGCACAGGTACCGTCGTGCGATCAAGAGAATCTTAGCAGTACCGGTCAACCAGTCGGCCAGTCATCGTCGTCGCCGTCTCCGCCTCTGTCTCTGTCTCTGCCATTGCCAGCGTTGCCGTTATCGCCTCCGCCAACGTTGCCGTTGTCATCGCCACCGCCGCCGGCGCCGTCACCGTCACTGTGCCACACTACAAATACACCTACAGCGACAGCTGCTGCTACAATAGAGAATGCCGATGTTACACACGAGCTCAGTGTCAATGAAACCGCGTTATCACCACAAAGTGCTGTTGTTGTTGTTGCTATTGATAAGAATAATGATAGTAGAGAATTGTGTGATGTTGACAGAAACCGTATAGTGTTACAACAACAGCACGTTGACGTGTGCAATATACAGAACGACGAAGACATACAAAAGAACATTAAATGCATAAGCAACAAAAAGAAGGCCGTTGACATTGACCGTGATGATGATTATGGTGGTATAGTGGAAAATTGTACTAATTTAATTAAGATTTCAACGCCAGTAATCGATGGCGCTGACACAGGTGATGATGTTGTTATTGAGTGTATAAATTATTTCGTGAAAATGGGAACACCGGTGGATGAGAATCCGCTAGAGGGTTATCTTCAGTCTGACGGTGTGTTTGTGTCGTCGTCTGATTCTGAATCAGAGGAATCCGGTGAGGAGACTGATAATGTGAAAATGGTGCAAAGGAGTTACGATGTGATGGCAGACGTTGAGTCTGGGGGTGATGGATGTTCAAGTGAAGACGAGTGCTTAAGTGATGTCGAACGTCAATCTCCGTCTAGTTCCGTTCGCGAGGATCCAAGCTCATCGGGATCAGATGCTACTGATGAAAGTGATGACAACGATGAAGACGATGATGATGTTGATGACAAAAAACCCAAATCAAAGAATTTCTATAAAGTGTTTGTGGTGAATAAGTCCAACAATGCACTCTCGGACACAGACTCAAAGAGTTCAAATGCAAATTCAACGGATGACTCAAGTGACAATGACACAGACACTGAACAAGATTGTGGAGGCATTATATTGAACTACGTCAAGTCATTGGCCACGGATGACTTTGATGACGTTGAACCTGTTGTAATTCGTGATGATTATAATGAGGAGCAACGTATTAAAGACGACGGCAAAGAAGAAAACATAGAAACTCTATTAAGATTCACAAAAATCCATTTAAATGCGGATGTCGACCTTGATATGCGCTCAAGTGACGCAGAAGAAATCCGCAATGCTCACGGTGAAGACGAAGCGTATAACATTCCAAGCGAAAACAATGAAATTAGTAACGATTTCAATTATGAATCCATGCCACTTGAATTTGTTGTTGTAAACGACGACGAAGCACATGAAAAACTATTAATTGACCATATGGCCACCATCGATAAGCCAACGTTCGATATGCTCGTAGATTCGTCTCTGTCGTCGACATTAAATAGTGATCGGGCGGTCGGTGCATATGATCGCGGGGGCGGAAACGTGGAATCATCGCAGTCGTCTACAGTCGTTGTATCGCAAAACATTGACATTGGATTAAAACAGGATGAGAATTGTACACTTGAAATCAATCACAAAAATACACACGATCATCCGAAAATAGCCGCCGATCTCGACGATGCGCATCAGGTATTTTTAGATCAAGCAAATCAATCAGTTGACTGTGAATCGGATAAATTAGAAATAAGTGCAGAAGCAGACGCCGCGAATAATGATCGGTCAGCGAAAGTGGTTGTAGAAATGCCCGCGATCGACGTCGTCATCGTGTCCGCCGCCGATCGTGCTGCACATGATCAAACCAGTTCTATGCAGCCGAGTAACAAAGAAGGCGGAACGACGCAAATGCATCAGCCACAGCCACCGCAGGCAGAAAGTACAATAACAGTAGCGATCACAGAAAAAGACGAATACGAGAACGAAGAAGAAAAACACGAAAACAAAAACGAAGTAGAGTCCGAAATTGCAGACACAAGTAATAATATTATTATTACAGGTAAACCACCGCTGCAACAACAAAACATTTTTGCGGCTGAGTGTACTTTAGCAGAGGCGATCCAGTCGGACGAACACGGTGTCGTCGACGACGGTGAATGTGTTCCCCCCACCACCACCAACACCATCACCACCACCACTACCATCATCACCGGTTGTGTTGTTGACTCTGCACCAGGTGTACACACAGATAACTATATGTCAGTGTATGGGTATAATACCTGCGAAAGTCGTACTGGTATTGGTAATATGTTAAATACAACAACAACGCGTGCGCACACAGCAACGGATAAAACAGTTAGTTCAGTTGAATACGAACGATCGAGCAGTACCGTTGATGCTGATGATCATGCCGCCGCGGCCGCCGCGAAATATACGAGTTTAGTTATGATAACACAACAGGATCCTCGGTTACCTGGACAGGTGAGCGTCGTAACCAGTGGTATGACACGCCTTGTGTCTGACGAGGACTCCGTTGTGGTGCAGCACACGAACTGGCAATCGGCTGAACAGAAACAATACGATCTTAATAATAGTTTCTCTGGTTATTATACGCGATCTCTTGAAGAGAACCTCGACGATAGTGTGCGTGCGTCTCCGCGATCGCGACGACCCATTACGATAACAACAACAAATAATAGTGCAATAGATAATAATAGTGATAATAATATTTGTGGATTAGTTAAGTCTGATGAGAATGTCATAAGCAGTGTTAGAAATGATGATAGTGTACAGAAAAGTATGAAACAACAACAACAAGTCAACAACAAAAGTGAAAGTGTGCTGGTTAGTGATGATGTAACTGTTGTTACTGGTGCGGACACACTTTCGGCTGTCGTTTGCCTTGAGGACGGTCTAGCGGATGACGATTCATGGGTCGAGGAGGTCAGTCACGATGAAGAGGAATTCGCAACGACAACAGCAACGGACTCGGACATAGAGTCCAGTGAGGAACTAACGTTGTGTTCACCCGTCGATCGAGAAGGTGAACTGCGCGGATTCAATCGAACGGCTATCGATTTCACATTGCACACAATTGTGGAGGAAAGCTGTGAAGACAGCGAAGCAGAACAATATGCCAAGAATAAGAAAAAGAATCGTATGTCTGCTTCAGAATTGGAAAAATACTTTTTCTATGGATTGGGTGATGGAAAACAATTGAATTCATCGGATAATCGAGATGACAGTCTGTCGGAGAGCAGTAGTATATGTAGTGAAGGTGGTATTGATTCACTGGGTGGACCAGATGAATGTGGTATCGAAACAAGTAATGCAGCTGAATTGGTGTCGTCTCGGCTTGAGAACTACTTTTTGACCGGACTCATGGGATTCACAGCTGGCAGCGGTGGCGGCGGAGAGAATGACACCGATGGCAGTGGAAGCGTTGGTAGCGATAGTGAGGGACGTCCAAGTCCAGAGCAACGTCGAAAACGATTGGTGCGCGCAAGAGGAACACCTCGATCGCACAACTCTTCATTGGACAATCTACTAGCTGCCAATAATGATAATCATGAAACCATAATCGGTGACAACAATCAAAACGACTCGATAGACTCTTCCGAAACGGATACTTGTGATGAGACCGTTATTCATGCCGATAAACTAGATGCCCAGAATGACACGCTAAAGCGAAAGAAACAAAACAACAAGAAACGCTCAGAAAGTAATGAGGAGAACCGAAAATCGTTTGAGTTGACCGTAAATCATTTAGACGCTAACGAATCCGACAACGAAGACAGAAAAACACCACAGCCTGATTTTATGTTGCCCACTTCTAATTTGGCCCAATCTAAGAATCAGCACAGTCGGGATAGTGGGTTTATTGGTAGTAATGATGATCTCCTGAAAAATGATGAAGCTGTCAAATCGCCAGACCTTAAAATTGAACTACCCGAAATAATTGAAGAGCATAACAGTTCAAAGGACATTGAATACAGTGCAATTGGCCATCAAGCCGCTGACGCAAATCCGGTGGCATCAACAAGTAGTGGAACACTCGCACGCAAGGATAGCTTTAATAATTGGAGCTCGGACGAAGAAACGAATCTAATGATGTCGAAAATGCGTCAGTTTTTCAAGACACTGGTCGCAGGTGCTCCGATAACGAATACAACGTCTTCGAAGTCATCGACACCGGTGCAGAGTGCCTCGAGTACACCGAAAACAGGTACGCCAGTTCCTAGGCCACGAAATAAGAATAAACCACCACAACTGCTGTACTTCGAGAGTGAACTGACGCGTCTCATGAAAACTGTACCCGGTATAAATGAGGATCAGGTACGGGAGATCGTCGAGTATCTAAGCAGTGAGGACACGTGGTCGGATTCGTATGATTCTTCGGATTACACGAGCTCGGATCTAGAAGGAGCTGCAATTGCAACGCGCAAGTCAGAGTTACAAGAACAGATCTCGGCGAGTTGTCAAGAGATTATTGAGAAATTCGATACGGCCATCGGAGACGAAGAAGGTGATCGCGGTGATGGAGGACTCTTTGAGGATAGTCAAGGTCTGAATCGAGAAACCGTAATTGTTTACCAGAAACTTGTGGCATCTTTCTCAAAACTTACAACCACAACAGCAACGACGGCAGTAGCAGCTGGTTCTGATCCAGCAACAATTGATGAACCGAATGGAGCTCAGAGCCAGGACACTGCCGCCAATACAAGCCCGCCAATTTTTGCCAAAGTCATGAGTCACATCGGCACAAGACTAGTCGCCCTTATGCATGAGGTAAGCAGTGGTGAATCACATGCTAGCAATTCTCCAATAGCAGCCGCACGGTATCACCGGAAGCTCCAGCAAAAGATCTCGGCAACCACAACTGAGGACGATGACAGTACGTCAGATAGTAATCTAGAGAAAAGCGAAGGATTAGGATATATGAATTTACCACGAAGCAAATCACATGATCTACTGCTGAGTGGCATTCGACCATCACATCATCAATCGAGCAGTGGTGTCAGCGATACAACGACCGAGGAGAAAGAAGCAAGTGACTACGAACGCTTTTCGTGGCGTGGCAGTTTTGAGTCTGCATTACTGGCTAATGGTGACTCCAGAACAAAACTTACTTTACTCGATCGGGACAACTCAACGTCTGCGTCCGCTTTAGCAGCAAAGCGACGATCCGCAGGCGATCTGTTGTTCAATCACAAAAGTCTAAGTCGTGAGCAATTGGATCGTGTTCGTAGTTGTGGCAGTATCGGTGGTGATCATGACATTGACTCTTCGGCTAAACTCTGGACATCTTCAAGTAGTATTCAGCATCATCACACGGATCGTCGTAGGTCCAGTGTACCGGATGCATCTTGTGATTCGGGTGAGAACACTTCGGAGGATGAGCGAACGTATGCGATGCGATCAACGTTGCCACGAAGCTTACAGAATGCCTCGTCGGCCAGTACGAACTCTCTGCCACGTTTGTCGACCACCACAAATTCTCAGGCGAATACGACTGCAATGCAAAAGTCACAGAGTGTTAATCATTTCCTACCGAATAGTGTGAAAAGTGCAAGGTACCGGCCGCCCGGATTCAATCGACCACATTCTACATCTACTCCGAAAAAAGCTGTATCTTCGCCAGGACTACAGCAGCAGTTCATCTATACGAAACGGGACACGCGTCGAAGGACTCATTCGTTGTATAGCAATGGTGAGTTTTTTCTTTTCTTTTTTTTATTATTTATAGTTTACAATTTTCATTTTCTACGCTTTTGTGTGTGTGTCTGTGTGTGTGTGTGTGTGTGTGTATAAGAGCATAGAGGTGACTCATTGACGTGCACACCTCGTTGGCACAGCGTAGCCATTTTCCCATATGACTCGTTTACGTGGTTCGCATACAAATTACGAATATTTTGTATCATATGCTGCGTATAATATTTATAAAGTATATTTCTTATATATATACGAGTATATACGAGTATAGTAGGTATACTCCACTCAACAGTTCATTCAACGAAGCGCCAGCGAATTAAGTATAATATATATATTTACATATACTGCATATATCGCAATATATATATGCGTATAGTTCACGCAAATCAGCGCTATATGTTTTTGATGTCTATATATACACAATTTGAATAATGGCCAAGTTTAAATATTATGTAGGTTTATTTTATATTGTTATTTTGACAAAGCACAAAGGTTTTTGTGTTATTTCCATTGTTACATTGAAATATCTCAAGTATTTGACTGTACAGACTAACAGAAAAAAGTCTTTCGAGTTCCATCTTATATTTTAGTATAGTATTATTTATATATATTATATTTTGTTTATCTTATTCATACGACACCGCCTCTTGAACATTTAGGAGATCTTCTTTCTTCTTCTTCTTCTTTCGGATACCGGTGTCCGGTGTGTATTTAGACTGGGTCAGAACTCTGGTCGTTTTATCGGGAAACCACAAGACCTAAGCCAATTTAAATGTTTAAACATGCCTAAATTGTATACAATAAATTTTCAATTCACAGTTATTTTATATAATGGCATCTTCTTATCGCTTATTTGACATTTGTAAAATAAATTCAAATATTTAAATATTTTTACAAAACAAAATAAACAATTTAAATAATACAAAATATATTTATGTAATTCTAAAATTAAATAAACCCAAATTTATTATTTTAAAATAATAAAAATAATAAAAATAAATAAATAATAATATTTTGTATTTTTTTGTATTTTCGTCCTATTTATTATTATTTTAAAAAAATGATTCACCTCCCTCCTTGATTCCCGGTAATCCCAAAAATAATTAGGAACCGCGGTATCGAAAATTGTCGAAACCGAAATATTAATTTTTGGTCTCGGAACCGGGTAATGAATATTGGGATTCCCGGGAAAAGGTAGTTTTTTATTTCTTGATTATTGTTTTGATTGTATTTGGTTATTTACTAAATAATAATATTTTTATCATTTTATCATTGAGCTCAGTGCATTTTCAATACAAGATTTATGGATGCAGAAAAAGTCATTTTAAAACTAAAATTTCTCTAAAGAATAAGGAGGGGGTCTATGTTGGATATCACACATTAATTCGTAGATTTTAACACACCTAAATAAAACATTTCGATTCGAGAATAATTATTTTTTAATCTAAGAAATAAAAGAATATAGGTAAACAAAATTTATAAGTGATAGAATAAACATATTTCGGTATTTAAATTAATTTTATTTAAGGTAATATTCCAGAAATAATTATTGAAATAGATTGGTAATTATCTTCAGAAAACATTTCTTTTTAGCCACACTTATTGGTATTGATATATTAAATAAAGTTATAATATCTTTATGAGGATTAGGAATATTTCCAAACCACGTTCATATAATTTAATATTTTTCATTTGAGTCATTAATTGTTTGTTTTACCAAAAGCCAATTACCGGTTTCTCCTTCTTCGTTTCTATTTCTATTCTTCAATAATTTGGAAAGGTTTAGTAAATCAAAAATAAATAAATAAAAATGTTTTTATTTTAAGATTTTGCTTTAAAAAAATATGTTTTAAACTCGCTTGTTTAATTAAAAATAGGAGGAATTGTAACAATTTCATTTAAATCTCACTTCCTTTAAAAAAAATAAATCGTAATCCAATCTAAAACCAAATAGTAAATTTTTTAATACATTTGTTTAAGAAATTACATTTAGTTAAAATTTATAAAGATATTTCCGATATATCTCCAATAAAAATGGAGATTTATTAAAATGTATGATAACATATGTATTTTAAACAGAATGTGATCAAAAACTTTAGTTTTTTTAAGTTATTAGTGTGTTTCCACAATATTCAAAGAATATCACTTGACCAACACAATTCTAAATTAACTGTGAACTAAGATCAAAATAAGACATATTAGGTCAAACTTTTAACTCAGCTAAATAAAACAATTTATAAAAATTAATCTCAGGTTAAATATGTTTTTGTATTTCTAACACACGTAATAATGTACTAATATAAATATAAATTTCAAAGTAATAATTACATATAAAATATTAAAAATAATATAAAAATACTTAAATTATTTTTTTAAATAATCCACATGTTTTTTTATCTAATCACTGGTTAAACGTTTGTCCATGCAACAGTATTCCTTCCTAAAAAAACTTTTAAACATTTAAAATGTTGAAAAATGGAGAAGTGGGAAAACCTCGTTAAATAAATAAGCTTATGTCCAATACCTCATGGGTGCTGTAAAAAAATGTCGGATCTACTGATGTGCTCAAATAACTCGAACCGGCCCTGGCCGGACCAATATTCTCCATAATTTATATCCCGCAAAGGTCACTATGAAGTTCTTCTAAATGGGTATCATAACCAAAACTGTAGAAATGAGGTGGGACGTGTTTTTTTCTCACCGGACCCGGCTTTTAGGATGAAGCCCAAATTTTTAATTAAAAATATAATTTCGTTAAAATAAATTATGAAATATCAGTTTTTCATAATTTATTCTAACGAAATTATATTTTCATTAAAAATTTGGACTTCATCTTAAAAGCCGGGTTTATAAGAAAACTAGCCAACTATATTACCTATGATCCAAAAATATAAAAAAACCATCATAGACTTCCGTTTAGTGTGACCATTTTAAAATATAGGATAAATCATGATTTGCATTTTGAATAATAGTGCTGATTATACTAAATTGCACATCGTCAGCAAACTTATCACATTCGCAATGCTGGACAGTTGATTTATATATTTATCAACGACCATAAATAGCGAAAACAAAAAAAACTCAGAACTGAGTCTTGGGGGAACTAAAGAAGTATTACTCTTGAAACTGGAGACCATACCATGACAAGAAACTTACTGTAATATTTTGGAGAGATACGATTTAATAAGGTTAGCAGCTAATTGAGAAAAGCCAAATAACTGACAAAGTTTATGAATTAGAATATCGTGACAAAAGTTGTCAAAAAATTTTTTTTAATAAAAAAAATACCAACATGGTTCATGTCTATATCCTAGCAAATTTTCTCAGATAATTTCAAGAGAGCTGTTGATGTGCTGTGAGATTCACGGAATCCCGATAGATTATCAATAAGCAGATTTAGATAAACTTACAGGGTGAAAATCACTTTAGGTATATGTATCATTTTTGCACGTTTCCACGATAGAGGAAAATTAGAAGTTGTAATAATTGCGTTAAATATATGGCATATAAAAGTCAGTATAACTAGAAGAATTTCTTTAATGAATTTAATCGGAATATCGTCACAAAAAACCTTTTCGAAATACAAATCAGAACCAATTAATAATAAAGAGCCATCAAGGAAAATTCTGTTACCAGAATAAGAAGGTACAAATTTTGATGTAGGATTAGTAGGAACGCTAGAGAAGAAATCATTTAGTTCCTCAACATTTATATTACTCCATAATTATTTGTAAGATTTATTTGGAGCACACTTATGTTTAAAATACAATACCAAAGCAAGATATACATTTTTGAGATTTTTGAATAAATTTAAATTTCCAGTACTTCTGAATCGTCTCCAGTTACGATGTACAATGTCTCTATCATCGTTCATTACTCAAATTCCATTTGAATTGTAATATTTTATTGATTTGCTTCAGCTAAAGCCCGAAAAATTAATTCAAATCTCCAAGATTAAATAGCGATTTAGGAAATATTTCAAAAGTGGCACTTTTGTTAGTCATCGTCAAGCTAAAAAATGACTATAAGATTTGTATGATGATTATTATATCGTTCTTGTTGTCCAAAAATAAAGTGTTGTGAATTTTTTTCACCGGTATAAAATAACTTCAAAAAAATCCCCAAATTAATAATAATAATTCAATAACAATTCCCATTTTTTAAAAATTGTTTTGACGTTCGTTTTGCGGTAATTGAATTGCTCATCGGTAAACATAACTTAAAATTCATTGGATTATAATTCAAATTATTTATTTATTCATTACATAAATTATATTCTTCGATCAATAGGTATTACATGCTCAAAGATTATATTTGTCATTTTATATTTTTAAAAAGGTTAAAACAAATCGTTTTGTACTACAATATTGTTTTTTTTTTGGTACAGTTTAGTTTTCTTGGTCACACATTTTGTTGTTAGCCTATTTAAAATAATTTAAAATGAAATACACCTCTAAACTATTATGAAGTTTAATCATAAATGAAAATCTGCCTCACAAATGAATTATTATTTAATCGTTTTGCAGAGTAAAGCTTATAAATATTTTTTCTTAAATCTTAAGATAAGAGCAGTAGTTTATAAATTAATATTTTTTTAGAATTCCTTGTGCATAGACATGTCTTGTGTTCCAGTTAGTACGGGGAAGATTTAACTTTAAATTATTCTTTGTGTACCTGTAAATA